>JAXQKN010000014.1:0-136967 GCA_037042525.1 Aspergillus sp. P7301S-1 | reverse complement strand
AATAGCTATCCCAGGCCACCTATACTTATAATACTTATTTAGAGGCTGGATTAAGTATTAGTATATATATCTAGTTTAGGAAATACTTAAAAAAAAAAAATTTAGATAGGTTAGACTGATAATTATTATAGGCCTAAATTATTAGCCTATACCTATCTTCTAGGGGGTCTAACTTTAACTAACTATTATATACCTATCAGACAGCTAATAGGGATATAAAGGCTAGTTCTAGATAGCTAATACCTATTACTACTATCAGACACCTAATTCATGGCCTGATCACTGGGGGGGGACTGCCGTCTCACACCATGTTTCGCCCTACTAGCGAGATAAGGAAACCAGCTAGGTAGAAAAAGAGATAAGGAAACCAGCTAGGCAGGAGGAGGTTTATAAGGAAACTAGATCATAAGGGAAAGGTTTATAAGGAAACTGCTAAAACCAGCCCTGTCTATATAGCACAGGCACCCCAGGTTAGTAGAGACAGTCAAAAAAATAGTATGGTTTCTGCACAAACCACGCACCCTGGCCATGTAAGTAAAGACAGACTCTATATGTATAATTAATAAGACTGTAGACCTATATATATAAGCTGTAAGATATTAGAGTAATAGGCAGAATCCTAAGACTATAAGGGTACAGTCTCTAGAAACGGGGGAGGTAACTATTACTATTAATACTATTACAGGTGCCTTAGGTACCACCTATATTAGGCTATATAATATATAACTATTATATATTACCTGCTGGGCCTTATTTAGGAGACTAGTAATTAGTTCTACTATATAATATTATATACCTTATCTATCTGTGAATTCATGCTTCCATACACTCTATGCAACTCTATTAGTTGCGCCTAACAGGGGGGGCCGCCATCTTATACCATGTTTTGCCCTACTAGCATTGTCGCTAAACCCTTAATATCCTCCATTTCCCACATTTGACTATTTGACCTGTTTCGCCCTCATCCCCTCCCACTTCTTCCTCGTCTCCTCTTTCAACGCCCGCGGCGTCTTCCCCTCCCCATTTAGCTGATTCAAGACCCTTTCATTCCCATGCGCCTCTAAAAGAGCCCCCACAACCCGATCCTGCGCCTCAATCCGCATCTGCATTGAAACCGCCTCCTGTCCCGTCCGATCCCATCTCTCCTTTGGCCTCATACCCCCCCTCATGACTTCATGCAACGCCAAATTCCCGCTCTTATTAATGACATCAACTTTTGCGCCATGGTTAAGAAACATAATCACAGTGTGTGCTTGACGCAGATGCCGCGCCAGGATATGCAGCGCCGTGTCGCCGTTGTTGTCAGTGGCATTGAGCGGGCAGCCATGTGTCAACAGGAGCTGGATCACATCATAATCAATAGGCTCGCCGTCCAGAGATCCAGCCGCGAGGATGTGCAGCACTGTTTGTCCCTTGCTATTGAGAACGCTTGCGTCCGCGCCCCGCGAGCAGAGCCATGCAAGCGCGTGGTATCCGTGCTTTAAGCCTCCGATTCCGCAGTCCGCATGGGTTTGGGTGGCGTAGTGGAGTGGTGTGCAGCCGTGCGTGTCACGCGTGTTGATCAGGCTCGCTGTGGCGGCTTCGTTGCCAGATACAAGTAGCTGAAAAGTGCCGGTTATCTTTTGGACTAAAGTGTTCTCGCTTGCCAGGGACAGCTCTAATGTGCCTGTAATATCTAAGCCCGCAGCCGCGTAGTGCAGCGGCAGTCGGCCCATACTATCGCGGCGAGATATCAGATCCAACAGCTGTTCGTTTCCGTGCTCATGGAAGTAGTCAAGAATGGCCTTAATCCCCTCAACATTCCAGGCAGCTCCCCCTAGATGCAGCACAGTAACATCTCGGATTTCAAGACCATCATCGTGGAAACTAAACACAGGGCCGTCGCTGTACACTGATAAAGACTGGTAAGCATCCGCACCGGATTTGAGCACCTGCTTCACCATGCTATAACTGCACCTTGAAATCGCCAGACTGAGGACCGTCGACTCCGCTTGTTGCGGTTGCAGTTGCCCCCTATCCGCACCACTTGTATCGGCACGAATGTCCTCAAGAGAGCGTGTCAATGGCACCATATCACGCGCCGAAGCCCCCCGGTCAAGCAACATCTGCATCAGTGCCTCACCCCGCGCCCGATCAGTAGCATCTGCAGCCCCGGTTGAGTATGCTGCAGCCATAAGAGGTGTCCACCCGCCGGGATCCCGATCATGAAGCGTTGCTAAAGGGGGATCCAAGTCTAAATCAAGCAGGAATGTGACAGTCGCGATCTGCGCATGGTGGCACGCAACATGGAGCAACGAGAACCCGCGCTCTTCTTCGATGGGTGCAGACGCAGACGCCAATTCCGTCATCAAGCGGATATTAAGCAAAACACGCAACACATCCAAACTCCCATGCACCGCTGCGATATAAAATGGATCCTGCGACTGGATCTCAGGCACTGGAATTCCGTGGTTGGGACAATCCAAATCCCATTCCCAAGCGGCGATGTATTGCTTCAGCAGGTGCACGTCATTATGTGCGATGATTCTGCGCAGGAGCGAGCCGTGTTCGGTCTCGTAGAGGGGTGCGCGGTCAGTATTGAGGATTTTCCGCGACTCAAATGCGGCGTCGGTGCAGGTGTGGAATTCTTGGCAGGGGCTGGCCATTGCAGTGACCGAGGTATTGATTCCAATGTGTTGGGGTTGGTTGAGCTTGAGTTCAATGTCGGGTGGGTCAGAGAGAAGTGAAACTTGGAATGAACACTGGCTCGGAAAGCGTGGACGGGCATTGGTCCACTATTTATACCTAATTTATAGCCAGCAAGGCTACTGGTACGAAGTTACTAGGCTGATTACGGACACCTAAAACAACTCGAGGTCCAGCTGGTAAAGTGCAGCTCACATGCAGAGACTAGCGCTTTCTAAACAAAGTATCTACCTCAGTAAGTTAAGTTATACCCGGGCTACCTACTACCATCCATACCATATGCTAAGACTAGGGATGCCCCGACCCAATACACAGGTAGGTATATGAAAGCAAGCAGCCACCTGATCTATACATGCGTTATCGGGGGATCTAATAAAAGAGAGCATACGATAACCTGGTATAAAGGCTTCTATCCCTCTAATGCCGGTATACTGGTTGTGCTCGAGATTCATCCTCCGAAACACTACTAGAGAACACAAGTATAGCACTGAAAGACCCATCCAGCCCCACGTGGACGTGGACAGCTCACTCTGCAACCCCAACGCAGTACGCCTCATCCGCCCAGAAGCCTCATATGCAGTCGGACGAAACGGCCGGGTTCCACTATAGGAACTGAGCTTCTGTGATCCCGAACTCCGCGGCTACCGTAGCGCATGTATCGCCAGCTATGGTGGAAATGGACGCCAATTATACAAAGAACAAGCATTAAGGAGTGACTGCAGAGTTACTTTAAGAAACAGAGGTACGTTTACTAATCTTTTAGTGGCGTAGTTGGCATATAGTAGGATTAGTATTAGCCTGAAGTCTCGATCCTATTAGAAGTTCAACTTTGTTCAGCTGTTATTAATGGGTGATAAGAGTATAGGGTGACACTTTATATTATAATAGTAGTTAGTAGATAATCTGTAATATTAGGAAGCTATCCAGTACTAATATCTAGAATACAAAGCATAAAGAGGAAAATTAGAGATCTGATGATCTGTAGGCTTGAATACTTAGCTCAGCACACTAGTACTGAGTAGGCAAGCAGTCCAGCTGGCAGTATGTTAAGATATATTGAGGTCTGTAACGGGTGGTGGCAGCTGTCCTGTATCATATTTTCCCTTACTAGCATTTAACTAGTAATTTTAGGTTGTAACTTTTCTACAAGTATTAAGTATATATACTATGATGACTGTTGGTACTAAGCCCAGAAGTAGTGGAAGCTGATCTTGTTTTAATAAACAGCAGTGATTGTGCACTGGAAGTGGGGCTGATCCTGTATATATAAAATTCCTCTGACCTCTAAGCTGTAGTGACTGTGGGGCTGAGAGCACGTCGGAAGATCGTCACCGTTGAATCAAGCCTTTTGTTTCCCCACCGCTGATCTCACTGCTCTCCAGTACAGTATGCCCACCCTCTTGGCAAAGCTTGTCATGAAACATGTCAAACTCTTGATACAACCATCATCAAGTATTCCATGGCTTCATCAGTCATACAAGGAAAAAGAAACGGCGGGCGTAAAACCCGCAAGGTGCTCGAGGCCCCAGCGTACCCCCTCGGCCTCCGCAGCGACTATATAAGCGAGCGGAAAGAGTCGCTGGTGTTGTATCCCGCTGCAGATTCCCAGTCTCCATGTCCATACACCATCACAGACGAGGATAATCAGGTCCTCTTCACTGTGACAGGTCAAGAGGTCTCTCTCTCGTGGCGCGAAGTTCGAGACAGCTCGGGCCTGCCTCTATTCGAGATCCGTCGGAAGTGGTCTCTCCTCTCGTCTACATCAGTTTTTGCGCTCCCCGGCTCGGGCAAGAATACCCAGCTAGCAACATGCAAGGGCCATTACTCCGGGTGCAAAACCTTAACCTTTGAAAATGCGCTGGGGAGCGACAACAAAGACGCAAAAGAGCGCAATGTCAGCCTAAGCATCGAGCCGTATGGCCAGGTACTCGCATTCTTTGACATTGTGGCTGGGAACCGCCGGGTTGTGGATGTGCGCGAGAGCATCCGGCATAATAGAAAGTTGGCGTTGGTGTCTAGTAAGGCTGGATATAGGCCTGCTATGGATGTTACAGTTATGCCGGGGTTTGATATCGCTCTGGTGAGTTGTTGTGTGGCTTTCTAGGCTGGATATCAGGCTGACGCTGTAGGCGGTTGGGATTGCGGTGGTGGTGTCTGACTCGAAATTTCCGGCGAATTTGCGGTGATGGTGACTGGTCATGCTAGGTCTAGGGCTTGTGGCATGTTGGGTGTACACGCTCTACTGGGCTCGGAGGATCCGTAGGTTAAAAGCTGAATATTGGCATACACTGCACATGTTTCCTGTGTCTGGGTTTCTTAGGGTAGGCCGTGGCCATAGCGACAAGATTAGTACTGAGATGAATTCATCAAGCCATTAAACGTGTTTGCTATCGCTATACTAGCCACTCAAGCCCACAAGCCTTCAGCCGATTCTGGTTTATTCCGCTCATTTTAGAATTACCCACTGATCAACGACGATCTTGACAACGGATTCCCCCACCCCCCCAGCACAAAAGGAATCCAATCCCACCGTGTAGGCCTCGAAATAACCGTAAGGACAATCCACCAAATAAGCTCACTGTAGGTAAAGAACTCCAACGCTCCTCCCGGCGCCCCAGCCTTCCACGATCTTGTCCAATCAACCCAACACCGCATCCAAGCCTCCGACGGCCGAGTCGCCGGATCAACAACAAACATAAGCAGCAACCGCGTATACAACCCAATATGCACGTTCCCCACCGTCCCAATGGCATTCACATACGTGCAATTGTTCGCACAGATCCCAGGCTGCCCAGGCGGGAAGGTCTGCAGGAACCAGTTCGGTGGGCTATACGGAGCCCCAAAGCACTCCTTGGGCAGGAACCCCAGCGACGGCCGCTGGAAGCCCGTCGCCATCACGCAAATGTCGCCCTCGACGAGCTCCTCGCGCCCTGGACCGCCCTTGGGCACGCCTTGCTCGCGATGGTTGAAGAGTATGCCGTCGTGCCGGAACTCCTTGATGTCGCCGCGGAACCAGTCGATCTGGCCCGAGCGGACCTGCTCCAGTATGGCGTTGTTGACCATGGGGGTCTCGGTGTACAGGCCGGCTTTGGCGGGCGTGAGGTCGCTCAGATCACGGTAGAAGAGGCATTTCAGGAGCCATTCAGGCACCCAGCCGAGGGGGGTCTCCTCGCCGAAGATATTTAGTGCGAGGAGACCATCGATGAATGGGTTGCGGGGGATGATCCATTTGTTGGACTATCAATAATTAATAGAATGTCTACCTTTCTTTCAGTCAAGGAAACCCACCCTAGCAAGAATCCGCGTCTTTGCAGCCCCCTGGGAAACCGCATACTCGACGGCCTCAATCGCACTCGCACCACCCCCAACAACAAGCACCCGCTTCCCCTGTATTTCCTTCCCTGAGAGGTCCGCAGAGTGATACACCTGTTCCCCAAACGCCTCTTGGCCAGGAATATGCGGCATCTTGGGCGCGCCGCACGTTCCGATCGCCGCAATGATCCCGTCAAATGAGCCGTTCGCAGGGTCCTGGACCATCCACTTGCCGCTCTCCTTATCACGCCAGACAGACTCAACAGGGGTGTTGAACCTGGTGCGGCTTTGCAGCCCGTAGCGCTCCCAGAGGTGTTCGAGCTCTCTGAGGATCCGCTGGCGGTCTGGGTACCCGCGCTTGAAGCGGACGGATGGGTGGAAGCGGTACATGACGCTGTGGATCTGGAGGCCGGATGTGTTGTTTACTCGCTGGTGGGATTAGCTTTATGCAGGACTGCTGGAGAGAGGGGGGGATGTACGCTCCAGATCCCGCCAAGATGCTCGCGCCCGTTGGCTTCGAAGATGGTCACGTCGAAGCCATGTCCGACGCAGTGCGCAGCGGATGATACGCCGGTTATGCCGGCGCCGATGATTGCGATCCGGGGTCCGATTATCTTCTGCTGCGGGCTACGCGGGTTTGGCGCGAAGAGATATGCGATGAGGACCTGTATGGCCTGGTAGATCCAGTTGATGAGGGTGTTGAGGACACCCATGGTTGGATAAGATATTGATAGTCCGGAGTAGCCGGAGATCTTGCAGAGAAAATTGGCGAATTTAAGCCTTGCCATGTCCGTCTAATGGGCAAATTTCATGTGATGGACTCGATTGCATGGTCTGTTTGCAGATGCCATTGTTACGTGTGTCTGACTTCAACGCCGTGTCTCATATCAAGCAGATACGTCCAATCGCAGCACAGTAAGCAGTCAACGTCACTGTTGACACTTGTATGATAGCGGACTTTGTTACGAGGGTTTACCCCAAAAATTAAATAGATATTGCAATGACGCCAGCTGCTGACTCGCATTGAGGTAGGTTCCAGGCTTAAGTTGTTGAGAGTAAGCATAATCTGCTTTGGTCTTGATCTTTCCTCCAACAGGAAGCTAGCAGCGACATGTCCGCCTAATTTATGGTGGATTAATAGAGACTATGAGTCTATTGAGCGGCCAGATAGCTTCCACCACACATTGCATTGTATGATCCAGTTTCTTTCCGTTGAAATGCTCATGCAAAGGCAGTTTGTGATTATTTAAAAACAATGAAAAGTTTGTCGGGTAATGAAGAAGAGTATTAACTTAGATATATACTAATTCAATAACCCTAATATACTAGCTGGACTTCCGAGGTAGTACTAATTAGATTATATACGAGTAAGAGTGATTTAGCAGACCATCCCCTCCTCCCCAAAAAGCCCTTTGGCAGAAAAGGTGATTTTGGGCAGTGACCACCCACAGGTCTAATAGATACAGGCGAGTCAGAATAATAGAATATATCTGTATCAGTGTGAGCACTAGCACCTTCTGAATATATATGAGTACTATGAGGATGCAGTGAGTGTGTTCTATATGGGAAACTAGATTACGGCTTCGCGGAACAATTCGGTCACATAGAGTCTGAATCGAATGTAAGACGTGTACGTGTCTATAATGTGTTTCTCATAATCATGTTACATCTATCTAAGATCTAAATTCAGTATCACTTTTGTATAGCAATTGCGCAGCCCTAGATCTGAAAGGTATGCGGTGTAGCCAGAGTGTTTGGACTGCTCCTCATCTTGGGTCCAATCAAGTGGTCGAACGCAGGTGAATGCTCAACACGGGGTGTAAAGTCTTCGAGGTCCCAGAGATAGCCCAGTGTCTTGAGAACAGAGGTCGCGCTGTATTGCACACTCTTGCCAGTGACAGGGTCGACGCCATGGTTCTCGATGTGTCCTTTGGGAGTGTACGGCGAGATGAGCCAGGTAGGCATACGGCCACCGAGGCGGTCGAACCTGAAGGTGTATTCGCTTCCATCGGCGGCAGTCTCGGTGTATGTCTTGTCGTCAGGGCGGACAGCAAGTTCGGGCTCGACATGGTCGTAGAAGCCACCGGTCTCGTCATACGTCAGCAGGATGAGGGTGGAGTTCCACTGGGGTCCCGCTCGAACAGCATCATAGACCTGCTTGACAAGGACCTGGCCAAAGGATACATTGCCAGAAGGGTGCATGGAGTTGGTGTTGAGGTCGCAGCATGAGGGGTTGATGTAGGAGAGTTGGGGAAGAAGGCCGAGATAAGCGTCCTGGTAGAAGTTCTCCAGAGGAACGACGTTCTCTTGGGCGTTCTCAGCCGTCCAGTTGAAGAACATGGAATCAGGGAGGAAGTCTCCGTTGGTGCCGTCGTAGTTCCTCCAGCTGATGCTCTTTTCGCTGGCGACCTGGAAGATGCTGGAGATGTCCACGCCGGAGACGTCAAAACTCTCGTCGTTTTCTCCATGGCCGTCCGATGTACCGGCAATGGCGCAAAGACGGTTGGGGTTTGTGGGCTGACCATTAGCACGAGAAAGCTATACAGGAGAGTAACGTACACCAGGAATGCACGAATGCCAGTAGTTGAAGGTGGTAAAGTCGTCGACCAAGTTTACTAGAGTGGGGATCTCTCCTTCGGAGTAATAGCCCATGACCTCTCTCGTGGCCAGATGAGGATCCACACCCTCGTGGTGGACCAACTGCTGCTGCACGAAGCCGTTCATACTGGGCTTCAGGTTCCCGTTTTGAATGGCGGTATCGTCCGGAGTGTAAGTGCCGTACAGCTCCATGTTGTATCCAGTAATGGAGTGGTCGGGGTCATGCTGGACAGAATCAAAGTCCTTGTAGACATTGCACCGCTGGGTACTGTTTGCGTCGTTGACCTCCTGGGGATAGCAGAAAGGCCCGTTGTTGACAACATTGTCGAGACCCTTGCGCTTCACACCTCCGAGCATGTTATCGAAGCTCCGGTTCTCAAGCAAAATCCAAACGACATTGTCGATTTTGTCCTTCAAGTTGGCAATGGACTCCTTGGAGCCTGAGGCGTAACCAAAGGGGGTCTTGCTGGCGGGAACAGCGGCAGCAACGGCCGCGGAAGAGAGTCCGAGCAGGGGAGCAAGAGTGCTGGCCTTCATGGTGTCTGAGATGATGTGCCTGTCAATCTTTTGCTGTTTTGTGTCTGCATTTATATCCTACGGTTGATTGCTTACTCCAATTATCACCAGCAAATGGACAGCCATCTTCCCGCACATGTTTTGGCTCTCAGCTCTCACAGGCATTCTCAGTGGAATGTGGACCATAACAAAGCACGTGTACCTTATCATTCTTGCATGTACCTGAAGGAACAAGCTTGCCGAAGCTTTTGCTGGTGGGGCTCCACCAATAAGAAGATGGCTCTAAATTGGATTGAACACGGTGTTGATCCACAATTGTTATTGGACGATACACAGGCTCAAATTCCAATCACATTGCGCAGCACGGGCATGCCCTGACCAGAGTCCATCGACGGCTGTCATCTCCGATAACTAAATAGCGCAACACAGAAGGAATTATGAAAAAGCCAATGAATGTCAAGGTGAATCAAACTGCCAGCAGCGAAGACATATTGCAGCCTAATCATTGGACGTTGACATTGCCCAGACCCAAGGCCTGAGAAAGACTCAAGACTAAATTCACTTGAGATTGCTGATCTAGCTGCAAGCTTAGTCGATTTCCTTCACCTCCACCTCTCCCTTTAGCTGCTCGCCCGTCTCTTCATCGTGAAAGCTGGTTAATCTGTTGGCCAATGTTACAGTTTGGCGAATCGACAGATCTTGCTGGAATAGTTCTTCCAGTTTTTCCAAGCTTTGACCCATTGTCTCCGGGTAAAAGAAGTATACAGAACCAATGTACGTCACGCCGATAACGGTATAAACAATGTAGTATCTATAACCAATGCTGGACAGAGCATATGGGGTAACCATTTGAACGAGGAAGTTCCTGGCACGTCAGTAAGTCAACTGGATATTCAAAGGCATACATACCATAGCCAATGGTTCGCAGTCGATATCGAGGTCATCGGCACTCTCAGACGACTAGAGGCAACCTCGGTGCAATAAAGAAAACTTGGCCCGAGGAAGCCAATGGGAAAGAATGAATTGAACAAAAAGACGAAGAATGTGCTGGCAATTGCAGCTCCCCGGTTGCTCTCTGAGAAGCTTGTTGTAATAGCCATGCAAGCCATGGACAGCGTAATACCAACGCCGCATATCAAGAACAGTTTCCGTCGCCCGAACTTGTCGATGGTGAACAACGAAACAAAAGAGGCGAGAAACTTCCAGGTCAGGGCACAGGCAGCCAAGATTCGAGTAATGGCATCAGGCAGATCCAGGTTCTGCTGGAAGATTGTGGTCGAGTAGGTGCTGATGACTTGTGCACCGGTCATTTGGATCCAAAACTGCAGCCCAATACAGAGCATGCAGCGATAGAACAGCTTCCCATCTTTCATTGTAAAGATGTCCTTGAATGACGAGGCTTTTGAAGCAGTGGTTTCCAGCGAGACCTCGATAGCAGTGATTTCTCTCGTGATATCCACCATGCCAGCACTTTGACAGACTCCCCTCAATCGAGCGAGCTCAGCAGTTGCTTCTTCGACTTTACCAACGGAGACAAGCCAGCGGGGAGACTCGGGGAAGAAGAAGATCGAAGCAATTAGGATGATAGAAATCGCTCCAGGAATCGCCAACGGCACTCTCCACGCGAAATCCTGGTGCTGGACTCGAGAGAACCCAAAGTTGATCCAGTAGCTGACTGCAAATCCGCTCGTGATGAATATCCCGTCTACAACGACTTTTCTTCCTCGATTTGTCGCTGGTGAACATTCCGACTGCCAGACAGGGACCAATGTTGAGAATATTCCAACGCCCATGCCAGTGATGATCCTGCCAATGAACAGTTGCGGCAACTGGAACGAGGAGCACGAAAGGACCTCTCCGATCAAAGTCAAGACAGCGCCAATAAATATCGATTTTCTCCGCCCAAGTTTGTCGCCCATGGAGGAGCACATCACTGCGCCAACTGCGCATCCAAGGGTGAAGGACGAGACATACACTCCCTGAATCAGGGCTCGATGCGACTCCACAGCGCCGCTAGCATGGACTGTGTCGAGCTCAGAGAAGAGTTTGGCGAATGCCTCGAATGATACCAGTGCTCCAACAACGACCTGATCGTAGCCGAAGAGGAAGAAAGAAGGAAAAACGACGAATGTGGTTTGAAGAAGGTGTTGGATGTCTGATTGATGCATTGTGACTCGGGAATGTTCTAAAATCTCCAAGGCAGCTGCGGTTCTTTGATATAGATTCCCCTGCGGGGTGACGTCTGGGCATTGATAGCCAGTGAATAGCCCTGGCTGGCCAATAATGTATGTGATTATATAGTAGGGCTGGTGTTGGAGTACACAAGACGCCGACTCGGCTACCGGTTACCTGGGCCATTTTACCAGCCCAGGACATGCTGATCATGTCTTGGTCACCAGCTCAGCTAGTGGTCTGGAGACGAATATCCTTTCCTGGGTTGAAGCAACAGGCGTAGACACTGGCCTGGAGAAATGGACTTGTACTACACTCTACAGCTGGTACTGCGATGACAAGAAATACATCGTTATTTCAACTATTCAAGCAATCTGAACAACAGGTTACACCTAAAACACTCATACTACAGACTGTCCTAAGCATGAACATTCTCCATGTGTTTGTCATCAACACCTGATGGGTGCTGGGTCTTCTCATCAACGACTTCACCCCCATCCAACAGCGCAGTCAGGCCGATCTCCCGCTCAATACGTTCCTTGCGCTGCAGGTCTTCCTGTGCAAAGCCAGCTTGGCCAAAGATCTCGTCCATTTCCTCGAGCGTTCTTCCTTTGGTCTCGGGCACGAAGAAGAAGACCCAGACTACACCAATTGTCGTCACGGCGCCGAAGAAGATCTACACAGTTAGCGAAGTTAAACCCGGTTGGAGCGACTTACAAATGCGCCGTACTGGCTGGTTGTGATGAAAGGCGATGTAGCCATGGCCACGGCGAACTAAACGGTCAGCCAGAGCAGTGACAGATAAAGGAGGACATACATTGTTGAGCCAGTTGGACGAACCACCGATACTAACACCCTTGGCTCGCAGTCCCAGTGGGAAGACTTCACTGATGATGATCCAGGCCACCGGGCCCCATGAGAACCCAAAGCAGATGGAGTAGATCCAGACAAAGACGACCGCGGCCCATCCAGCACCGCGATGGGCCTCCCACTGCCCGGCGAACGAGCCCGTAATCCCGGCGACGATGAAGTGCGACGCCGCCATTCCAATACCCCCGGCGATCAGAATACTCTTGCGACCGAAGTTGTCGACCCAGAGGACGGCCGGGATGGTGGCAAGGAACATGACGATGCCGACGACTCCGGTGGCCAGCAACGAGGTCGTGTTCCCGCCGAGCCCTAAGCCCTTGAAGATGAAGGGGGCGTAGTACAGAATCGCGTTGACCTACAAGCGTCAGTTCGGCCCAAGTATTTGAGGATTCGAGCATACCCCATTCCACTGCTGGAAGACCATTGTCAAGACTGCAACGACAGTCCGCTTGAACAGCGCCTTGTTTGTGACCAGGGACTTGTAGTCGGACCATCCGATCATGAACCTGCTGTGGAAGCTCCCGTCCTGGTATTGGGGGAAGAGTTCCCTCGAGCGCTCTCTTTCAAAATCCCGCTGCGCCTTGATCTCCAGGAACTCGATGCGCACTTTGATATCGTCGATCGACCTATTGCGCAGCCGGGCCAGTGTCGCCAGGCACTCGTCTTCGCGATCGCGGTTCATCAAGTGTCGAGGACTCTGGGGCATAAACGCTACCATTCCGACGGCGAGGATGGTGGATGGAAGCAGCTGGATGCAGATTGGGACGAGCCAGGCCGCGTCGGATTGACCTTCGCCAGTGCCTCCGATAAAGTTGGTGCCGTATCCGATCCCTAAGTCCATTAGTAACGATTGGTTCAATGCTATACCAGTACTGACAGTAGGAAACCATGATTCCAAAAGTAATGGCCAGCTGCTGCAAGGCAACCAGGGCTCCGCGGACTTCCGGGGGCGCGAGTTCAGCGTTGTATCTGATGGTCAGTTTGTACATCAACAGGATAGGGCTCGGCTTACAGAGGCACCAGCATGCTAAAAGCCCCGACTCCAAGACCCGTCACGAACCGGCCTCCCAGGACATAGTCTTTGTTTAGAGTACACGCCTGGACAATGACACCGACGGTGAAGACCACGCAGGCAATAACAACAGTGATTCGTCGTCCGACCGCATCGGCCAGGTATCCGTTGATGAGCGCTCCCAGCCAGGCACCGAGTTCGAGGATGGCAGTGAGCAAGGCCTGTCGGGTGCCTGTCGTTCCACTGTACCAGGGTTCCATCTAGACAATTAGCGATGATATCATATCGGATAAAGGAGCCGTACGCGAGCAGTAAACGACGACATGGTCAGAATCTGACCAAACATTCCTTGGTTGTCTATACAATTAGCATGGATTTAATCACGGGGGGTTGGACGTACAGCCATAGACAAAACCACCCAGCGCAGCAAAGGTCGCAATTGCAGATGTCTTGCGATTCTCAATAATTCCCCCAATGCCGGATTTGCCAGCGAACTGGGCCCGTTTGGCCGAGAGACCGTGACTTGCACCTGGAGCCATGATGACAGCGTTGCTTACCGGTGGATACGTTGGAGAGTGGGTGAGCAGCAGCTTTAAAGCCGCGACGTGACACGGACTAGCACGGACGATGACTCGCACATGAAGGTACATTAGGCTGAATCCTGGCTTGTTACTCCAAGTCTGGTCCTGGCTAATCTGGGGTTAAAGCAGTCTCCACAGTTTAGCCCCGTGGGGTTCGCATTGTCATGCCACCGGCAATGCTCATTTAGCCGGAACCAAACTAGCCGTAAGCCTGGATAATATATCGAGTGATGCTTTGTGATAGTGATCCAGGCAGGATTCAGGCATTGCCATCGGATCAAAGACTGTTTAGTTGGCTATTAATATGTTGCATCTGCAAGGCCTTGCCTATATGATCGTCTATTACACTGTCAAGTAGCAAGGATAACAATGTCTAGCTAGATTCTATACTTCATAACAAGCAATCCTTCGAGTTTGAAAATATCTTCATAAGTGTTGGACCGTGTTCTACAGCGGTGGCGTGTCCGCGCACAGAGTAGCCATCACCCTATACAGTCAGTACAAAATGAACAGGCAAAATGGCAAACTTACGCAGCCGGATACCGAGTCCCTTCAATCTTCTTTGCCGCTTGCTCAGCCAATATCCGCAGGTCCAGCACTTGCTGGTCAGCCAGTTCCAGACGCCCAGCAGCCGCATTTTCGTCCATTCGAGCAGCCGATTTGGTTCCGGGAATGGGAATGACATCTTGCGCCAGCAGCCATGCAAGGGCGACTTGTGCCGGGGTAGTCCCATCTCCATGGGCACGAGCAACTTTTTCCACCCCGTCCACTAATTTCAGGATCTCCGCAAAGTTCTGTTGGCCATACTTGGGGTACATCCGTCGCAGATCGCCTTCTGGAATGGCCTCGTGGGACTGAAACTGGCCCGTCAGGACTCCGCGACCGATAGGGCTATAGGCGACAATAGTGATTCCTAGCTCGCGGGCGGTTTCTAGGATTTCAGATTCTATATCAAGGCAGAACAGACTGTATTCCATCTGCAAGGCTGCAATAGGGTGGACGGCATGGGCGCGACGCAGCGTAGTTGCGGAGACCTCGGATAGCCCTATATGCCGGATCTTCCCTTCACTGCGTATGTTAGCATATCACGATGAACGAGAGAGCTTACTTTTTTAACTCCACCATGGCCTGAATGGTCTTCTCGATCGGTGTGACCCCATCCACTCGATGGCAGTAATACAGATCAATAGTCTCGACTTTCATCCTCTTCAGGCTCTTCTCACACGCAGCCTTGACGTACTCTGGGTCGGTGCGAAAGGTGTGCATCCCATTCGGCTGGCGCTCAAGACCGAATTTGGTCGCAATGAATACCTCATCGCGTTGTGCAGGAGTGGCCTGTTTGATCCACTCGCCTACGACATCCTCGCTGTCTCCGTAGATATCTGCCAAATCCCAGAATCGGAGGCCAGTAGCATACGCGTGGTTCAAGAGGGCAACTCGCTCTTCCGTTGTGCCGGGGGGTCCGTAGACGCCGCATAAACTACCGAATCCTAGGCCGATAGGAGAGCCTTTATGGCTGAAATTGCGCGGAGCCATGGAGTCGACAAATATCAAGTTGATGTGGTTTCTCAGGAGTGTGAACTCACTATATATAAACATGTTCGACACGCGCTTTACCGCTTTAGGTTCCCGACAGAACGCCTTATACTCTTACATTGATCGACAATTCCACTTCGGGATCCCGACAGGGCGCATCTTACAACTAAAAGGCAAACTTGCGAGGTTGTGTTAAAGGTACTCTAGTGTGTCTGACACATGGTTGTATTCGGTTACGGTCTGTCATATGAACACTTTGGCAGCCCAATCCTGCTCAGCTCAGTAAGCTAGGCACATTATCGTTAAAAAAATAGAGGATCTTTATCTAGTTTTCGTTCGATTTTTTACTCTAAAATTCAAGCCCTGTCCGTTTATTATTAGAAGTAGAAACCCTTAGATTATTGGACTCACATCCTTCAACTCGCTGGCGTATGATTTCTCGTGCTGGCTTCCAAAAGGCCTTCAGAGCTTCACCTGGTACAGGTTTGGAGAAATCGACTTCAATTACACAAAGTCCTTCTTTCTCCCGGTTCAGTAGGTCCAGATCTGACATCCTCTCCTCACCCATATTGGTGAATGCGATAAACTCCCGATCCCGGACACGAACAGCATTCAGCCACTTGAGCTGCTGCTCATCGCCAAAAAAAGCTTTTGATAGTGCCTTTCCGATGAAGAACCAGAAAGGCCAAGGGTTATCAAAATCATAGGCAAGATCCGCGCAATTCCGCATGATGGAGTCCATCCTCTTATCAGACAGCCTTCAGAGATTAGTATTTAGACAGCCAAAGATCTGCCACTTACTGAACGACAACATGACTGACATCTGACGTCTTCACAGTCCGAAACCGGTCCTCAACAGTGAGCTCGACCCTGGGGACTGGGGCAAGAATAGCCATGTCATCCGGGAGTGTCTTGTCCATTGCCTAAGATGAAATTGATAATTTCAAGGAGAAGCTCTCCAGTCAAGTATCACATAAATAATAGGTATATCCAACTGATATAATGTAGGTAATAAAGAAACGGAAAGGGCAACAATGGCACTATCTACACCAGACCGAGCTAATTGGGGATTCACCTGTGCTTGTATTGATAAATTACCGACAGCTGCAGTAACATAACATACAGACTATTACGGCTTTTGGCCAACGACAACACCGAATCGTGTATCAAAAATTTCTCCATCGTCAAAGAAGGACCGGACGCCATCCAGCAGCTCGCCGGCCTTCTCGCCAGCCTCAGCCATGTTAGCTGCTTTGCCCATTTTCAGCATGACGGCAGGAAAAACTCCCGCAAAGAATTCCCACTGCCACTTCTGAGCTCGTTCGACGAGTTCTTTGTGTATGCGAGGGGAGAATTGGTGATGCACCACATTCAAAAGCCCGGCACCAGTGGCAGCCTTCTCCAGTGCATTGGGGGCGCTCAGTGACAGGTTGTTGAGCGCAAGAAATGCCTTCCATGTTTCACTGATTGGTTCCACTCTGGCATCGTCGGTGCCTGGGTTGGCCCAGTCAATCTCCACCCATTGCAAGTAGCCGCCGGATTCTGTCAAGTTAGCATGGCCTCCACTGTATCTGGTAACGTACTCAGTATGGTCAGGAGATTTGCTACCGCTGCTGGATATGTTGACTCTGGGATCCCGGTAACCAGAAGTCTGACATGGACAAGGTCGTAGCGGTTGTGGTGCTCGGCAGGGAACGGCTGGAATATATCTTGCACGGACAGCTCGATGCCTTCAACTAGCGGTGGAAATTGCGCGTCGGAGATGTCAAACCCGTGGAAGTAGCGAGTCGGATCTGGGGATTTCTCGTTGAGAAGCTTTTGTGCATCCTGGAGCCATATCCTAGTCACGTTAACCTAGTACTTCATCAACTGCAAAGGTGGAATACCCCGTCCCAGTAGCAACATCGGCAACAGACGAGATGTTCCCCAGGGGAATGGTGCTGTCTATCACGCCTCCAACAAAGTCGACGAGTAGCTTGTGCTGGTCGTTGAGTCTGCTTTATTAGTCTTGCCTGCGACAAGGAATTGCTTACAGACCGTTTCGACTCGACCCCATCGCGCCCTAGAGGATAGATCTCTTCGCTCATCTTGACTGGTACTCGAACATGAGGCCAATTCGAGGATAACGGCCAGTTATATAGCATGAGGGCCCCCTTTGTCTAACCAGATCTGGCGCCATTCTGCGCAGCATATCCAGCACGCTCTGGGTTGGTCATCAATAACAGAGCAGAATATCAGTGGAGATTCTCACTCCTCCAGTAACACCCTCTGCTCAACGCTGAGATTAGATGATGGTCGACCATGATCAAGCGCTGAGGTGGATGAAAGCTCACAGACATATGGTGCCTTAATGCCTGAGGCGATAGTCGCTTGGCTCCTTTTGGTTAGCGCGTCCTGTCAACTCCAACAAGGCAGCAATCCAACTTTCAACTGTCAACATTCAGCTTTCAGGGTTCAAACCGCAACACCTGTGATGGCTTGTCCATTGTTTTATAATAACAAATAAAGCTCTTCAATCACTTTTGGATGTCTCCCCGCCGGCGCCATGACCGTCTCCGATCGCGACGAGGCCGAAAACGAAGATGACGTCACGTCGTCCAGGTCCGAGTGGGAGGCTGCGCGCTTGATTCAGGTACATCGTCCCTCAAACGCCAGCTCCAATTGCTGATTGTCAAGCGAGTCTACCGAGGGTATCGCACAAGACGAGAACTCCAGGGCCGGCACCTGACTGCGACGAACCAGTGGGTTGACGTATGTCTCTCCCAGTCATGCGGTGCGCGCTAACTTGACAGACCGTGAGAACCGCACAAACACGACAGCGCCAGCGCTCATCCACGGCCCCTGCCTCCTCGTCCGCCCTACAGGCTCAGCGCAATTGGAGCCATGCGGTTTACGCTACAAAGCTCGCCCGCGGCGATGGTCCTCGCAACGAACCGCGATCGTCGATCAGCTCGCCCCCCGCAGTCAGCAAGGCAATGGATCTGCAATACTTCCTCGAAATGATGGACCCAAAGCATCGCCATGGAAGCAACCTCCGGAAATACCATGAATACTGGAAGTCAGCGGATTCGCATGACAACTTCTTTTACTGGCTCGATCATGGTGCAGGAAAAGATGTTGAGCTCGAAATCTGTCCGCGGGAGAAGCTGGAGCGAGAGCAAGTGCGGTATCTCTCTCGCGAAGAACGACTGAACTACCTGGTCAAGGTCGACCGCACGGGGAGGTTTCGCTGGGCGAAGAATAACAAGCTGGTCTGGACCAACAACACGAGATACGAGGACAGCTTGAATGGCATTTTGCCCATTCATTCTGCAAACCACAAACGGGAGAAACCAGATTCCATATCTCCCGAGCGCCCGTGGTCCTCGAGCTCCTCAGACGAGTCATCCGATTCCGCCTCTACAAGCTCCAGCGACCGACCAGTCTTGAGTCGAAGGCGACAGCTGTACAACCGCATCAAAGACAGGATAGTAGCCAAAGACGACTGGTGGATCTTTGTATGTTGATTCCTACACTTCAACGGACGCAGCTAATGTACAGGTCGCTGATCCATCTTTTCAACTGTACATCGGCATCAAAAACCGAGGATCATTCCAACATTCTTCTTTTCTCCGTGGTGGCCGCATAGCAGCTGCTGGCCTGATCAAGATTCGGCAGGGCAAGTTGCGCGATATCGCTCCCTTGAGGTATGTCTTTTACCTGAAATCGAACAAGTCTAACAGTCTAGTGGTCACTACCGGCCGCCATCGGCGAACTTCCACGCGTTCGTGCATTCCTTGCAAGATCAAGGCGCGGACTTGTCGCGGGTCTCGCTGACCAAGCTCTATGCCACTCTAGCTGGGATGGAGGGGTACAAGGGCACGAAGCGGAATATGACTCGGGCGCGCGAGAAGGTGGAACGGAAACTCGGCAGCGCTGGAAGGGACAAAAAGGCAATGTCTGTTGATTTGTGACAGCTGACGCCTTGGATGAGGGGAAAGGCGTGATTTCTGTATGTCTGGCATCATCCGGTGATGCCATCAACGTCTCCAATGTCGATCACACCATTGCAATAGACTCAAGATACAAGAACGAGACAAACCCCGAGAGAGAGCAAGCAACAGCTCATCTACCAACATGCCGACAGAATTCATCAGTCTGACCTTTCCCACCCAGTCGACGGAACTCGTTCCGATTCCCAATGCCAAAATCGACCCCGGTTTTCTGCAGCGCTATGCACGCAGCCTAGACGACTATTCATACAACTACACTCTGGTCCCGTACGACAGCTCGTACTTTGACCCTTTCACTACGGGCGCTACCATCGCTGCTCACACCAAGAACCTGAAAATCATCATCGCGCTTCGTCCCAACACACTTTACCCAACTGTGGCCGCCAAAGCTCTAGCAACGCTCGACCAACTCAGTTCCGGCCGTGCTGTCGTCCACTTTATCGCCGGCGGTAGCGATGCTGAGCAGGCCAAGGAGGGTGACTTTCTCAACAAGGAGCAGCGCTATGCCCGGTTGGAGGACTACATCAAGATCCTCAGACGGGCTTGGGAATCCCCCGAGCCGTTCGACTGGGACAGCCCATACTACCAGTTCAAGCAGTTCAGTAACCGCGTCCCTCCAGTAAACGGCACCATTCCTGTTTCAGTCGGTGGTTCGTCCGGTGAGGCCTACCGCATCGGCGGCTCCCTCGCTGACATCTTTGGACTCTGGGGTGAGCCCTTGAAAGAAACAAAGGAACAAATTGATCGCATCTATGCCGAAGCAGAAAAGGCAGGTCGCACCGACCGTCCTCGCATCTGGGTCACGTTCCGTCCTATTACCGCGGAGACAGACGACCTGGCTTGGGCCAAGGCACACCGCACGCTCGCAACCCTGGAGGCGCACCGTGAAGCTGGGCTCGGCAAGGCGCCTAAAGATGCCCCCGCGCCGCAGAATGTTGGATCGCAGCGTCTGCTTGAGATTGCGTCAAGAGGTGAGGTGCATGATCGCGCTTTGTGGTATCCGACCGTGACGGCGACAAACGCTCGCGGTGCATCGACTGCCCTTGTCGGATCTTACGAGACCGTCTCTGAGTCGATTCTAGATTATGTCGAGCTCGGAGCTGAGTTGATCTCGATCCGTGGGTATGATAACCTGAACGACGCTATTGATTATGGTCGATACATCCTGCCGCGGGTACGCGAAGAACTGAAGAAGCGAGGAAAGAATTGATGTAAAGTACAAGGTCCTGTATATTCGATTACTACTGTGGCTGCTCTGAATTGAATCATCAGATTTGATATTTTGGTGGAGTATTTTGTTCAAATATATATTCCCACCACCATTAGCACCCGTGATGGACGTTGCATACTATGATAAGAAACTACAATCGAAACCTCACCATACTGGCTGTTCCATCCAAATAGTTTGACTGCCCGAGGACGCTGCTTGAGGGTAAATGACCGCGGACGTCTCTAGGTATGAACTGGCAACATTCATATCAAAACTACTACCGATGTAAACAACATCGGTAGATACTCATCCAGAGAAAACAGTTTAAGCTTTTATGCACTATCAACATGCACAGTCTTAAAAATGGGCAACCATTCCGTTAATAACTGATAGAATGCACTGCGGATGACATCGACATTGATAAACGCACTATGGACAAGGGTGCCCAACACTGAATGCAGCCCAGGCTCATAAAAAGCAAAGCAAGCACTATCCCAGTACACCCCCAGCCAGCTTGGCATATCTCGCCAAGGCCATCACCGGGAAATAATGCTTGTAATGGGCGTAATTCATGTACAGATGCCGCGGAAACCCGGTCCCAACGTACGGTTCCTCCACCCAGGTCCCGGCATCGTCTTCAACTGACTGTCTCTGGAGCAGAAACTGAATTCCTCGGAGGATACTAGGATGGTCATAGGGCACGCGAGTCAGCAGGCCCAGGAGAGCCCATGCTGTCTGTGTTGCATTTGACGCAAGGCCTGTCCCTGCCAGGCCAATATCGTTGTAGCTCTCGACGCATTCGCCCCAGCCACCGTCCTCCTTTTGCATGCTACAGAGCCATTCAATTGCCTTGTCCATAAGGGGGTGTACGGCATCATTTGCATGAAAGTAAACAAGTCCGCCGAGTGCATTATTGGTGCCGTAGATGTAGTTGACTCCCCAGCGGCCAAACCAGCCTCCGAATGATTCCTGCGTGCGTTCGAGGTACTTGATGGCCTTTGCAGCAGACGCCTCCATGGCTATGGTGAGCGCGGCTGGTAATTGGCCAGAACCGAGTTGTAGGACTAGGCCCAGGGCTTCCAGGGCATCGCCCGTCACGTCCGGGGTGGAAGGATCACACATGGCATCGGTATCACTGAATGGGATATTGTCCAGGAAGACCTTGTTGTTGTCCCAATCAAACGCAGCCCATCCGCCATCACTGCATTGCATCCCAATCAACCATTGAACAGCGTTGATGAGCCAGACCTGGGTGATGCAGGAAGGGTCGTGTCTCACAATGGCAACGATGGCAGCACATGTATCATCGATATCAGCATAGCATGGATTCAAGTTCTGGAATGTGAATCCGCCAATCGATACTCGTGGCCGACGGACTCTCCAGTCGCCTTTTAGCCCGGTATGCTGTCTTGCCTTCATCCAGTCAATAGCCTTTTGCAGCCGCGGTTTAGCCACTCCAGCATCAAGCAGTGAAATGGCCATGAGCGAGGTGTCCCACATTGGGGAGTCGGTTGACTGAATCCTTGTTCCGTTCTTTGCAGTCCAAATCCATCCTTCCAGCCCGTCTAAGATGCTCCGGACCTCGACCGAGTCAAGGGAATAGCCTTCCAGGACAAAGGCAAGGACTCCAAAGTGGCAGGGTGGATATATACCGCCAATGTCTCCATCTGCTCCTTGGCGATCAAGCACCCATTTCAAGCACTGCCGTCTCGCGATGCGATTGATTGGCGAGAAGCGTAACCCGCCCAGTGCATGCAAGATGTAGTCGGCAATTGTGCTCAGTCCAGTGACGAGATTGCTTCTCATCAGCACCCAGCCGGTCGGTGCATAGCTCACGGTCTTGTCATGAGGATTGTGCCAGAGCTCGTCAAGAAAGGCTCCTCCAGACGCTTCCATCACAGCAGACCGAAACCAAGGCCGATGGTGTCTGACAACCGTGAGTGCAATCACCGTCAATCGCGTCCAGGAGGAAACATGATAGATATTCAGCGGGACCCAGTTTGGAATCAGAATAATCTCTGGCGGCAACTCAGGGATGGAGGACCACGGAAACAAGCCAAAGATGGCCAGATTGATGCGCGTGAAGATTCGAACTTTTTCGACGCCCCCTTGACTGAGGATAAATTCCCGGCCTCTGCGCATTGCCTCCTTCTCAGCAGGGAGCCCTAGCAGCTTTAATGCGAAATACGCCTCGACGCTGGTGGACAACCCCCCCCCCCTGAGACTGGAGCAATGGGCCAGCCGCCATCCCGGTGCTGCTGGGACAGAAGCTTCTTGATCCATGAACCTGGATTGGGAACATCCAGCCCGAGGGCAAGGAGGAGACTGATGTACTCTGCTGTGAAGGTGGCATTGTCCATGACCTCGCCGCACCAGTGTCCGTCGTCGTGAGCCTCTTTGATCGCCCATTTTGTTGCTAGGTCTAACGCCTCGCGGACGCGAGTGGGCAGCTTTTCTCCTGTAGACATGCCAGGGGAAGTTTGAAGTTGAAGAACAGATATTCGTGGGGGTAAGTAATATATACAAACATGTCTTTGGTGCCGCACCTCTCATACCGGACGCTCGGAACGTTAGCCATACATTGATTGGCGACTCTTCTGTACACTGCATCGACCAAGTCGTCCTTTGGACTACTAGTAGTACGTCCAGTGTTGCAAATAAGGCTACATCGCCGACGTGAAGACTTGGAGCTGTCAGGACAGCTGGCATCTGGTGGCATCACTTGGCCATCCAATTGTTCTCCATACTTATCCACCGAGACTTGAATGCTGTAGTACCTTAGGACACGCAATGCATAGCACCAGCTTGTTCGTCAGTGCTCGTAATCTACATTTGCCCTATGATTTAGGGGTACGGTTCTGAAGTACTGCAGGTCTGCGTTCAGTATGTATTATGTGAGTCAGGGTTTCGATATCTAATCAAAATACAAGAACTATTAATTATCAGACTGCTTCAAAACCCACGAAGCTCCATAGCCAGACCCCTTTTCTGACTTGATATCCATTGGCTGCGGATATTGGATTGGAAGCGGCGGTTCGTCCCAGGCATTTGCTTGGGCATTCGAATAAGGCTTCAGTATGCTTGCCTGTGAGCCAACGAGAGAGGACACCGGCTGTTGGAAGTCATTTTCGACAAGAGGGGCCCAGAGTCGACACCACTGTCTATCCAGTCCTTCGAAGAAGGGACATACTTCCTGGGCTGGGGAGGTGATGCGAAGACGTTTCGGCGGCTTTTGACCAATTTTGTGCAGAGTCCGCAGAGTATCCGAAGCAGATATCCACTGTTTGGACAGGATATTCAAGCAGGATTTCAGGATAATAACCTCCTCGTTTACCATATCCCGGAGCCCATCTACCCTGCCAGCAGGAACCAGAATAAGACCGGCTGTTAGGGCGTAAAACGTGAAGATCCCCCCTAACCGGCAAACCTCGCCAGCGTGCAGAAAATCGCGAAGCAGCCCGACAATAAACGAAGATGCAAGCAACGACCGCGCAGATATTCCTCCATCCGGACTAGGCGAAGGGTCCAGGACAATCAAATTCGCGAGATAAGCAATGAGCACCTGCCTTGCCTCCATTGTGCACCCTGGAAACGGACCGCAGATACCTGGAAAATCCTGCTTGATCCAGCGGAAGAGCGAGTTCTCCAAAGCACTCCCGTTTGCAGATTGGCCGCGGAGTGTTCGCTTGACCGTATCACCCAGTCGAAGAGCCACCGAGACGTGCACGGGGAAGATGCGTGCTTGGGTGTCGTGTTCGGGAAAGTCGTCAAGCGAGGGAGGCGAGACGGTGCTGTCAGTCAAGGTGATGGTTCGGGGGGTCCCGTCGCTTGCAGATGTTATACAATCGCGCAGCTGTATTGTTAGAAATGGCGATGATATAGGGTAGGTCTTACCACGATGGTCCACCACAATCGCCGACGAAGCCCTGCATTACGATCATTCTCAGGCTCCTTATGCAACCCCAGCTGGAAGGCCAAGGACTCTGCAGTGCGAAGCCAGAAATCACTGGTATCCGTCATATCACTGCCTGGCCCGGGGTTGTAGAGATGCAAAAGTATCGCACTGGCAACGCATATCAATGGATCCTTTTCAAGTCCAAAGAAGAATAGCAGTTTGGCCCGTCGATAAAAGTCGGAGATTCGCCCATGCTCGTCTGGCTGGGTGGTCATTCGACTCGCAGCGACGAATATCGACTGCAGGAGGAGAAACGAGGGATTCGTGCCAGTCAGCCACGCTGGATCAATCACCGGCGTCCAAACATGACCATACTCCATGAATGTGGCGATGAGCTGGTGTTGGATCTCATTGGAGGGGAGGGTGAATGCGCCTTGCTCTTTGAGAAGCTGGAGATCAGTACTAGGAAGAGACGTCTCTTTGGCGAGCTTCGGCGTCTCCATGGGCTCATCGAAAGAGACATCGCGTCCTAGATAGCGGCCTGGCTTGACGGTGGTGATGTTGCTAATCGCATCGAGCTCCCTGGCGAGGGACGTTTCATTCTTCGGCTTGTTCGGTTTAGACTCCTTATGGTCCTTTCTGTTGTACGCACTATAGAATTAGCTTTGTATGCAGTTGACAGACGACTTACGTGCACTTGACGCCTGTCTGAGCGCAGTTGGAGCATGGGGCTTTTCGTCCGAGGTCGCATTTTAACTACGTTGTCAGTATGTCCAGTATATAGAGATATTCGAGTACCTTTTTCTTCTCGCAGTTGAAGCACACGGTCCGTAGACCTGTAGGCCTTGAGGGAGCCCTTGATGGAGTTCTTGAAGGTGGCATCTTTGCGGAAATTGAAAGGAAGTGGCGTGGTATATAAAGAGTGCTGATAGACAAAGATACTCTTTGTGGCTAAGTATAGCTCACTCTTTGTCCACTCCATATTCCGCTATTCATGCCAAGCCTATTACTGATCAGACTGGTTAAAATGTGCTAGAAATTACCGTAATAGTGCTTTGTGACAACTGGAGCTCACACGAACTGGTCTTCTAGCTGTCAGTTCATCTAGGCTGGAGAGGCCTCAACATCCTGCAACGCAACGCTATCTGTCATTCCCTCGGGCTTCCGATCAACCGGCAAGGAATTGCTCTCTGTCATCCCTGTTTTTCTACGGAGAAGCAACAGACTACCGGCAACGCCCAAGCCCGCAACACAAACATACAATATCCACATCTTACGCAGACTGCCTACATAAGCCGCCCTGACAGCATCGCGCTCTTCAGCCGGTAGCCCGGCAAAAATATCTACGTTCGCTTTGGCATCCGCACCGTTAAACTGCGCCGTGTCGAGGTTTGCCATTGCCATGCCGTTCTGGAATATGACGTCCCCAATGACGATGGAGAGCGAGGTTGCGATGTCTCGCGTGAAAGCAAAGGTTGCTGTTGCGGTTGCAAAGTCCGCCGTGTCAACCGACGCTTGGAGGGCAATTAGGGGGGGCTGGAAGTTCAAACCCACGCCGAGGCCTGCAAGGGCTTCAATGACGCAGATGGTTACCAGAGGCGTCGAGGCGTCAAAGTACATGAAGAGCCCAAATCCTAGCGTCATCATTGCCATTCCAGCCCAAATGGATTCACGGTAGTGACCTGAGTGTGTTAGCTAGAGCCTATTTCTGTATTGTGGTGATGTACCGGTGTGTCGGATGATGAACCCCGATGCAATACCTGTCAGACACTGGACGATTGTGATTGGGAGAATCAAGACACCGGACATCATGATAGATGTCCCTTTCACGGCCTGGAAGAATATGGGAGGAAGTAAAAGGCAGAGATGTAGACCTAAATTGTCAGACAGACCTGAACCTGAGGATCCACTTACAAAGCCATGACAGCAGACCAGTAGGGCAGCTACATTTTGGCGCCTCCTGAACAGCCGCAGCGGCATAATGGGATGCCTTGCATACTTTGCCTCACTGACCAGGAACAATGGTACCATCAGCGCGCCAAAGATGACCAGGCAGAGCACAGTCGGAGAATGCCAGGTAAAGCTGGTCCCGCCAAAGTTCAAGCCAAGCAGCAGCATCAAGGTTACGCCCAGGATGAGGGTGATACCCAGCCAGTCAATCCTCTTCAGCCCCAGGCGGAATGTCATCGGCTCACGGTTATTCTGGTTGTGGGCGTCCACGTTGAGGACCCAGAATAAGACGGCGAATGCCACCGTGCTGGACGGCAGGTTGATCGACCAGTTCCAGCGCCACAAGGCCAACTGCGTCAAGACGCCTCCCAGAACGGGGCCGATTCCACTGGCCAAAGCCCAGACGACACTGGTAAGCCCCAGGTACATGCCTCTGCGTCGGATGTCAAACATATCCGTGATGCAGAGATTGACGAGGATGACGACTCCGCCCGACCCGCTACCTTGTATGGCACGACCACTGATGAACATGGCCATGTTGGTGGCAGCCGCGCATAGCAAGGAGCCGACAAAAAACACGGCGACCGCACTCAGCAGGATAGGCTTGCGGCCCCAGATATCGCTGAGTTTACCCCAGACGGGGCTGCAAGTTGCATTTGCGAGCAGATAGGCGGACCCGATCCATGTGTATGCCGATCCAGACTGAAAGTCCGCGACGATGGACGGACTGGCAGGGGCGGTGATAGTCTTGGAAATCAGCTTCGATGGGATGTCTGGTGTTGGGTGTACATACAAAGTCGAGGGCCGCGGTGAAGAGCGATAGCTGGATCGAACAATTAGCCAGGACTGCAATAGGGGGCAATCCATACGAATAGACAACTGATAATCACAAGTGACCGCGCCCGACTTGGCTGGCTGTCCATCAGATGGTCCATTTCAACTTTTGAAGCCATTATTATAGTTGAGATGGAAGTGAGGGATCAAAGGACTCGATCTTATAAGAATGGGAGATTGCACTAGCGGACTGTTTCTTTGTTCTGATCTGATCTAACGGTTTTGGTCGTGGTTTTTTCAGGCGTGAGATATACAAGAGCCGTCGGCAAGGCAGCTGGATCTAGGTACAAGGTACTAAACTGACTGATGGTTCAGTGTCAACAGGAGGAACTACTTTGTAGAACTTGTTAGGCATGTTCTAGAGCATATAAAAGGTTAACAGTGCTTTCAGACCTGATTCACAGGTCACATTCCATGTAATTAAAGGATTACAGCTCTGAGCAATAGGATTTCATGTTTCGGAGTCCTCCGTAGGCGTCTATAATAGAGCGTGTTTTAGTGGCTGATAAGACTCCACTAACAAACACGATACAACCTCACTATCTTAGTGCATAACACATATAAACACTGCTGGGGATTTCAGGAACCATCAAAATGAATATTTTCTACGCGCTCCTCCTGGGCCTTGCCCAAGCCCGTCCGACAGTCGACACGCAGTATCCCTACAACGGCCCTGATGTGCCCATTGGCGACTGGGTGAACCCGACGATCAACGGCAATGGCAAAGGATATCCGCGTCTGGTCGAGGCCCCTGCAGTGAGACCGCGATCGGCGAATCCGACCAACAATGTGAATGTTATTTCCCTTTCTTATGTTCCTGAGGGAATGCACATCCACTACCAGACGCCATTTGGTCTGGGCCAGCCACCATCTGTTCGCTGGGGAAAGAGTCCCCGCCATTTGGACAGGATAGCGAGTGGCTATTCTCATACGTAGGTCCATTCTCTTTAGTAGTCAATCTCTTAGTTAGCTTTGCTGACAGTGTAGGTATGATCGAACGCCCTCCTGCGCCCAAGTCAAGGCCGTCACCCAGTGCAGCCAGTTCTTCCACGAAGTCAGCATCACCAATCTCAACTCGAGCACAACCTATTACTACCAGATTCTCGCGGCCAATGGAACCACTGAGTCGAATGTGCTCAGCTTTACAACAGCCCACAAACCAGGCGACAAGCGGTCGTTCAGCGTGGCAGTCCTGAATGATATGGGCTATACCAATGCCCAAGGGACGCACCGCGAACTGATGAAAGCTGCCAAACAAGGAACTGCTTTTGCCTGGCACGGGGGTGATCTCAGCTATGCCGATGACTGGTATTCTGGTATTCTTCCCTGTGCAGACGACTGGCCGGTGTGCTACAACGGGACAAACACCGAGTTACCAGGTCCAATCCCAGAAGAGTACAAACAGCCTCTACCAGCAGGCGAGACTGCCAACCAAGGTGGTCCGCACGGTGGAGATATGAGCGTTCTGTACGAGTCCAACTGGGATCTCTGGCAGCAGTGGATGGTCAATCTAACAACCAAGATCCCACACATGGTCATGCCTGGAAACCACGAAGCCGCGTGCGCCGAGTTCGATGGCCCTGGAAACATAATGACTGCTTATCTGAATGAAGATATCTCCAATGGCACTGCGCCAGCAGAGAATCTGACGTACTATAGCTGTCCTCCTTCACAGCGCAACTTCACAGCCTTCCAGCATCGCTTCCGTATGCCAGGGCCAGAGACCGGCGGAGTTGGCAACTTCTGGTACTCGTTTGACTACGGTTTGGCACATTTTATATCGATGGATGGCGAAACGGACTTTGCCAACAGTCCGTTTTCCACCTTCGACCGAGACGCAACTGGAAACGAGACACATCCTACTCCTGACGAGACCGAGACAACAGACAGCGGGCCATTCGGGGCCATCGACGGAGATTACAATGATAACAAAGCCTACGCCCAGTACAAGTTCCTCAAGGCAGATCTGGCATCCGTCGACCGTGAGAAAACCCCATGGGTCTTTGTGATGGCGCATCGGCCAATGTACAGCTCTGCGTACTCGTCCTACCAGACGAACGTGCGGAATGCATTTGAGGATCTGTTTCTCGAGTATGGCGTTGATGCGTATCTCTCTGGGTATGTTTTCCTTTCTGAAAACAGGTTGGTACTAATGGAATAGACACATCCACTGGTACGAACGGATGTACCCGATGACCAGCAACGGGACTATCGATCACGGCGCCGTCGTCAATAATCACACGTATCTCGCGAATACCGGAAAGTCTATGACACACCTTGTGAACGGAATGGCAGGAAATATCGAAAGCCACAGCGTATTTGACGAGGGCGAGGGGTTGACTCCTATCACTGCGAAACTGGACCGGACGCATTACGGGTTTAGTAAGTTGACTGTAGTCGACGAAAGTACAGTTACGTGGGAGTTTATCCGAGGAGACGATGGCTCTACGGGGGATTACTTGACTATTGTCAAAGACTCGGCCAGAAGTGGGAGGTGTACATGGGATGTTTGATATCAGCATTAGCCCTGCAACATGACTACAAATCAAAGGAAGAGCATCATCGTAAACGAAACCCCAGCAAGACCAAAGTACGCCCAGAGACTGTGTGATGACAGGCTTGAAGCAGCACCGTCTCCACCACCAACCGTCCCATCAGTACTGCCAGTCGGCTCAGGCTCGACAATCCCATTAGTAATAGTCGGCACGGAGTCATCTGCAGTTGGTTGGTCTTCAGCCGACGGACTCGAAGTGGTAGTGGAAGAAGACGAGGTAGTCGTAGTACTCTCAGTCGAAGTGCTTGTTGAAGTGCTTGTTGAGGTCGAGATATCATCCAGATCCGGCGTCGAGGTTGCTGCCGCATATGAATAACTCGAGCTCAAACTGCTGATGATGGAGCTGGCAGACGCAGAGTTGCTTGCTGTGATAGAGACTCTGGTCGAGGTTGTTTCACGAGATGAAGTCAAGGACAACGTACTGGTGGTGACGTCCACGCGCAGCTCGTAGTAGATCTGGATATACCAATAGATGTAGTAATACCAGGTAATCGTCCGTGTGGTCGAATAACATCCATCTTCTGGACAGCAACCGCGGACTCCACTGCTACTGATCACACAGTCATAGCCTGCTCTGCAGTATCCTCCACCTCGACAGCACTGGCCATCTTCTGGGGCGCAGGAGTCTTCACAGCATTTGTATCCTTTAAGACAATGGCGCCCTGACATCTCACCACCGCAGCAAGTCGCGTCTTCCGGGGCACATCCATCGGTACAGCATTGGTAGCCAGTATTGCAGGTTTTTCCTCCACCACAGCAAACATGTCTCGACTGCTGGATGCACGTTCCATCCTCGCAGCAGGCATCGGCAGGCTCGGGACAGCATCGACCGGAGACTTTCCTGTTAGTAGAGGCATAATATATGAGAAGGACATACATGAGCAACGACCAGTTCCAGACGGACAATAACTCTGTCTCTTTTCAAGGCCAAAGCTCTCGAATGCGTCTGAAAGAACGAGACTGGCGTTGTTAAGAGACGGCTCCTTTCCTATACTTCCTTGCGGCTCCCAGAGGTCTATCTCGATATCCTCTTCTGCCATAGCAAAGCCCAGGCAGAGGGCGAACAACACGTTCCACAGTGAAAGACGCATTTTGACTGACTTGAAAAATCAGACCTGGGAGCAGAATGACTCTCTTTAACCCCCGCGATACGAAGCCAAGAGCCAACCTCGTATTCACGGCACAGCGCAACAACAACATTGGCCAAGTGACCTTAGGCACAGTTCGTATTCCTCATTGAGTGTTCCTTGCGAAGATCAACGACGATCAGTTTCTTGCGGAGTCATGAGGCTCATTCTGTCTTGAGCCGTTCTGTGCGTCTCGTGTTTGGACCCTCTTGATTGCTGGGAATTCTCGTTGCCCTGGCCATGATAGAGTGTGTGAGTTGGCATTTTATCTGTGTTTACCCCCTACTTTCACCCTGTCAAGTATTCTAGCAGCCTCGTGTTCAAAGTGGGGTAAGTGGAAAGCCTGTTGGATTCTAAGTTCAGCTATAAATTCCATCAAGCTCTACAGCTAGTGCAGTTCCTCCGTTCCAGATGTTCTACACGTCCTCGGCTGTTTAAGGATATCCTGAACAGAATACATTCGAGGCTGTCAAGTGCTTATGTGCTTAGCAATGCTTTGTCAGGTTTGAATTAACTGCAGCTAGAACGACTAAGGATCATGACTCCATAGTGCATCCAGCCTGGGCCTGAACTCGATCATTCATTTTCAATATTGTTTGAAAAAATGAAATCAAAGAGAATGATCGAGTGGAATCAGTCAAGGAGACCACTCTATCAAGTGAAAGCGATCACTGGCAGAGTTAAGATGAATCAAGCGGCCTGGATCGAGCTGAAGAATTACGGAGGAATGACCGTCAGCTAATATAACGAAGGCAGACTAAATCTCAGCTCGCCGGAATTGTCAGATCCGATGTTACGCTCCAGGCTATATAAGGCCACTCGGTCTGTCGTCTTATCGTTCACTGCAAAATGCATCGCTCTACTCTTGCTCTCGCTGGCGCCGCTCTGGCCGCTGCCCAAGGATTCTCCACCGAGTGTACCGACATCACTCTCACCAATGACTGGCTTGTTGCTACCTGTCCTACTGGCAGCGACAGCGAGATCACCAGCAGTGTCTATCTGAGCGGCAAGCTCGCAGACAACGACGGGACGCTGGAGGTGAGCTTCTCGATCTAGTCCGTGGTGGGCCGCGCTAACAGCACAGTGGGCCGAAGAGTACGTAGTCCGTTGAGACTAGACAATGCTAACAAGGCAGTGGTAACTATGCTCAATCATGCCAGGACTGCAGCTTGATCGATGGCGCCACTCTCCAGTGCGAGTGCCGCATTGCAGCGTACTCGAGCTACCGCGACACCTCGATCAACCTAGGTATGTCTATCTTAACTTATAGACAGGCTAACTCTCGCAGAGGAGCACATTGCCAACTACGAAGGACACCTTCTCTCCAACCAGACCGGTGCAATCACCACCATTCCCGAAGACTCCAGCACCCCCGTGCCATCCAACTTTGCAGCCAAGCTTGAACTCAGCGATACAAGCGACAGCTGCGAGGCCACTGGCATCACCATCACCCTGGACGGGCCTAGCGACTGCTACTACATCAACCTCGGCGTGGACCTATCTTACACCTCGGGAATAACCACCGACAACGAGGGCTGGGAGATTGTCGCGTACTCGGACAAAGAGTGCACCACTGCAGTGGAGACCTTTACCGAGGAGAACGACGACCAGTGTGTTGCGTTTGAGCCGAATGCAAAGGCATTTTCAGTGAAGCCGTTGTGGAATGCAGACTACTAGGTTACCAGAGTTTTATAATCCATGTTCCATATTGAAAATGAAGTTGGAGTGTCTATATAATTGCAATAAATCATGACAACAGCCCTAACCAGATATCAGCCTGGAATAATGCTCCCCGTCCCCTCTTCCCTTGATGTACATCTCGCACAATATCACATATCAGCTCGTCATTCACAGTCCCTGATTCCAGCTGAGCATGATACCGCCGATAGAACTCCGTGGTATCAGGGGCATCCCACAGATACCCAGCATCAGGAAGGGGAAATCGAAGGTCTGCTAGACGGAGCAATCCGGTTCCAAACAGACAATTGAGCTTGAAAACCGCCAGACAAAACCGCTTCATTTCCTCAATATATGTCCACCGGAAGAGCATAGAGTCGGTAGCTTGGCCTTGGGCGAGGATCCGCTCGTAGTCGAACAGGCCGCCGCGTATACAAGTGCTTGTAACAGCTTCTAGGAGTTTGCGACAGCGTTCGTATATTGTCTTAGACACGTCTCGAATGATGGCAAAGACGACGTTCAGCACGACGGTCTGATGTGTGGTCAACGGCCAGAATTGGGTTAAATCGCATTCCATCCAGTCATCCTACAAATTAGCATAGCCTCCAGTATTGGATGAACATACCATTCGATTCTCCAGCAGAGCGATGAGTTTCTCGTGCATGCTTGTTGCGCGGTCTCTAGCCGCTGTCTCCCCCGTCGTCCACAGCCCAAGCATCGCCAGTGTCAGACGCAGGATCTGTGATTCATCGCTCGGTCGAAATGAGCGGCAGTGAATTAGCGGCCACTGGTAGTGGAAGTGGGTAAAGTATATGTGAACGTAATGGTCAATGTCGAGGTCAGTATTTCCATCTCGAGTCTCCCCAGGTCCATCCCTCAACAGGCCCTCGCGAAGGCAGTTCTCGTGCTGGACGAGGATATCCTCAATCTCCGCTCTGGACATCTCACTGCTTTTATCAGATGGAGGGCGTTTCTCAGGCCCATCTCTCTCAAACGTGCATTCCACACCTCTCCTAGAACAAGCAGCACACGGCTTTTGTCCACTACACCGCGTCTTGCTTGCATGGCATCCATCACACGCCTTGACTGTCCTCGCCCCAGTCTCCTCCCTCGAATGCAACGTTTTGTGCCGTCGGAGAGAATCCGTCCGATCAAAGCCCTTGCCGCAGACATCGCAGGTGAATTTCCTCGCAGTCTGATAATGCTTTTTCGCATGTCGCGTCAAGTGCTCTTTTCTTCGGTATTGAGCACCGCATCCGGGAAAGTCGCATACAATCATGGCGTAAGTGATGTGGTGAGGAGTGAAGCGATTCGGGTTGGACAGTCAGCCGGTGGATCCGGTGGGATGATGACGAATGATACATAAGACTATCGTTAAGAGTTTAATACTCGAGAGTTTATTCTAATCAGTTCTCACTGTCTTAGTCACGGAGAGTATGGCTACTATCACCAGTTCAAACCTAAACTCTACACGTATCAGACCATCACTGTTAAGATGTCTGATTCGGTCACAATGGAAGCTCCCAGATCAGACTTCACCAATTCAATCATGCTCAAGGGCAACTGACATATAATGTATCCTCTTCATCTCCTTTCGAGTAGACAACTCGTACGCAACTCAACATGGCGATCCGCAGCGTCGTTCTCGCTGGTGTATGTCCCTCTATATACTAAGAAATGACTGACAACAGCAGAGCACCGGCACTCTCGCCCCAGCCATTCTCTCAGCCCTACTCTCATCCAGGCAGTTCAGCGTCACAATCTTCACTCGCGACGAGCAAAAGAGACACTTCCCACGCGGCGTCAACGTCATCAGGGTCGACTACGCCTCCGTCGCAGACATGACCACCAAACTGCGCGGCCAGGACGCCGTCATCTCGACCCTCCCCATCGCAGCAGGCGCAGCGCAGCGCTTCCTCATCTGCGCCGCAGCAGCAGCCGGCGTCAAACGCTTCATCCCGTCCGAGTACGGCTCACGCGCAGTAAACTGGACTGTCCCCGCGTATACGCCGAAACGCACAGCGCAATCACTGCTGGAGTCATTCGCAAAGGAAAACAAACTCAGCTATACAATCATCTACTGCGGGGTCCTCCTGGACTGGGGTCTTGAAGCTGGATCCCCGATTAGCTTGACGCAGAGGACAGCAGAGCTCCATGACGGTGGCGAGCGGATGTATTCGACCACCACGCTGGGTACCGCCGCGCGGGTTGTCGTGCAGGTCCTGCGTCTTGCCGAACAGACCGAGAACCGAGTGATTCAAGTTGCGGAGGCCCATACGACGCTGAGGGAGCTGCTGAGTGTTGCGCAGGATGTCGTGGGTCGGGATGAGTGGAGGATTACCATGCCGAACACGCAGAAAGTAGCAGAGGAGGCAATGAAGCAGATTAAAAAGCACGACCTCGACCAGCGTACTGTCATGCCGTTCCTGGCCAAGGGTGTTTGGGGGAGGAATGGGGCGGCGCACTTTGAGCAGACGGACAATGAGCTGATGGGGGTGCAGATGTTGGATAGGGCTGGGCTGAGGAGGGTGGTTGAGATGGTTATGCGCAAGCAGGTGATGAACTAATTCGATGCTACTGATATTCTTTGATGTTTGTCTGAACTAATCCCATGTTTATTTAAATTGATCATACAAGTCATTGTTCTAGTCATGATTCATTATTTCTGAGCAGCCTCCCTGACCACCCGCACAATATCATTAGGACCCAAGCCCTGGGCGTTGATCTGCTCGAATAGACCACCGCAGCCTTCCTTGACAGCGCCCATCATGCGGAATCGAGGAGTCAGGCCGCGGTCGAGCAGGTGGCTACCGAGTCTTGAACCTAGACTGGTCTTCTGGGCCAGCGACTCGACGACAACAACAAACGGCGTGGATCCGTACTCCTTGATGGCCTCCTCATCGACAACATTCAGAGTCGGCTTGTTGATCAAACCAACGTCCAGACCCTCCTCACGCAGACGCTCAACGGCATCAAGCGAGCGGTAGAGCATGTCTCCGTACGAGACAACATACCCGGCCTTACCCTTGCGGATGAACTCTTCCTTTCCAGGGACGAACTTGTAGTTTCCGCCAAAGAGCTTCTCCTCGCTGCCCTCCTTGAGAATGTAAGGAACCTTGGAGCGGGTGGAGAAGATGAAGCGGAGGCCCTTTTGGAAGAAGACCGCGTTGACAACGGCCTTCATCTGCTCGCCATCAGCAGGGAAGTACAGACCCGTGCTCTCGGCGTCCATCAACCCGTTGTCAGCGAAGAAGGCGTTCAGACCGAAGTGGCAAGTGTTGTCAGCGATCTCATCGACACCGCTGTGGGAGAAGTGCGAGAGGACACTGCAGCCGTTCAAGCGGGCCATTGTGATTTCAGAGATACACATCTCAATGAACGCGCAGAAGGTCGAGAACACACCCTGGCGCTCGCCGTTGCTGCCAAAGCCGAATCCAGCGGCGGCAGAGAAGTTACCACGCTCCATGACTCCAGATGGGACGTAGACTTCGGGGTGTGCTTGGTGGATGGCCTTGAGACCGGTGGAGCCTTCAAGATCCGAGTCGATGACCATGACGCGGCGCTGGGCTTCTTCTTTACTAAGACCGTCGAGGACAGCGTTGACGGCTTCACCGAAGATGACTCGGTTTCCGCCCTTGTCCTTGGTCGAGCCCTTGTACTGGTGAGGGTTGCCGGTGGCCTTGATCTGGTCGTAGAAGGCGAGCGACTCTTCCGAGTAGCCACGCTTGGTGAGGTACTTCTTTGCAATGGCAACCGGAACCACATCGTGAGCGTGCGTCTTGCCTTCAATGTCTTCAATACCAGGAGCCATCTTGCGGTCGACAATGACAGCGGCGGGTCCCTTTGTAGAGACGACCTCCACCACGGCAGCGTACAGAGCGTCAATGTCTTCGCCCTGAGCGCGGACCACCTTCAGCCCGTGGCCAGCGAGAGTTCTTTCAATCTCGTAGCCCTTGAGGTACTGCGAGGGGTGGCCAGCGATCGTGACGTCGTTGTTGTCGATGAACAGCTTGACGTTGAGGTTCTGGGCGACAGCAATGCGGGCTGCTTCGGCGTCGTTTCCTTCCTGCTGCGAGCCATCAGACCCAAGCATGAAGACGGCCTTTTCTTTGTGGGCCATGGCGATTCCGTTGACCTACTCATTAGCATAGTCCATGTAATTGAGGCAAGAGGCTTACCATTCCCCACATGTGTCCCAATCGCCCTGAACTAAACTTAACACCAGGCGTCAGTCCCAGCTCCGGATGTCCCGGCAACTTGGAGTTCGCATCACGGTAGTTTAGCAAGTGATCCGGGTCAATCTTTCCATCAATAGCAGCAAGCAAATACTGCGTAGCGACACGGTGCCCCGCCTCGTCAAAGATCGCATCGTAGAAGGCATTGGGGTTTGCATTCAAGAATCCAAGCAGGATACACACTTCCGGCGCAGTGTCGAATGGACCGCCAGTGTGTCCAGCCTGTCCTCGGGCAGCACCGGTGGCTGTGAAAGCGACAATGGCATCGCGGAAGACATTGATGTTGTGCAGGAGATCGGCCTTTTGCTGGGCAGACAGCTTCTTGCTCGAGGGGTCGAGCGAGAGCTTCTTGAACTGCTTGAGGTCGACGGGGAGGTGATATCCTGTCATTTTTATTTTTGTTGATGCTTTTCTTATTGTGCAGGTCGGGATCAGAGGAGAGACTCTTAAGTAGCGGGGTATGACACTGCATGATATCATCGCTGATATCACCACCACGTCGGCGGAGTGCGACGGAGAATTGTCGTCCGATCAATCTATTATTAAGTACTAACTTAGGTATTAACAGGCACATAGTCAGGGTATCGGTTCCCCGCCGGCTCGAACTGGGCCAGAATCGCATCAATCTCCTCCATCTCGGCGTCTGTCAGCTCCACCACCTTGCTGTTCTCCTCCAGTCTTTCGACGGTGGTGGATCCTGGAATGGGAATAATCTTGGGCATCCCTGGTCTCTTCTGCAGCGCGAGTACCCAGTTGATTGCTATTTGGGCCGGCGTGCATCCCTTCCTGGCCGCCACCTCTTCGACCTTGTGTGCCAGCTGCACGTTGATGTGGAAAGTATCCGGCTGGAACCGCGGGCTGTGCTTCAGGAACGAGTCTTCCGGAATATCCTCGAGTTTCTTGATCTGGCCAGTCAAAATTCCCCGACCTAGAGGCGAGTATGCGATTATCGGAATTCCGTACTGGGCGCACGCAGCAGCGACTCCATTTTCCAAAATGTCGGTGCAGAACCTGCCATCATTAGCATAGAATTAGATAGACTTGATAGACGTACATGGACAATTCAACTTCCACTGCAACCGGCTTGATATGCTTGACAGCCTCGTGGATCGTCTCAGCGCGGACCTCACTCAGCGCAATGCCCCCCAACTTGCCCGCCTCGATATACTCCTTCATGACCCCAAAGGTCTCAGCCATATCGACATTCTGGTCGCGGCGCGCAAACTCAAACTGATCAATCTTCTTGCGTCCCTTCAGCTGCGCAATGCAGTCGTCGAGTGTACGGCGGGTATTCTTCGCCGAGCCATCCGGTCGAATTGTGCCAGGGGCCGTTCCTCCTTTGATATTCAGCACAAACTTGTCGGCGTCTTCGGGGTACTTTTGCAGATACTCCTCGAGCAAAACAAGACTGTTGCGTTCGGGAGGGCCGTAGAATTCACCGCCGTTCCAGAAGTTGCCTGTCCTGTCAACCTTCTATTAAAGACTAGGGGCAGAAAGGCTGGAACGTACATCCATTCTTCAACGCAGCGCGCATCGTCTCAAACGCCTGCTCTGTCGGACACGGGTTCTGGCGCCATGTAAAGCCCATCAGGCCGAAGCCGATAGGACCGACTTCACTGAACTCAACCATCTTGCTGCGAAATACTGAATTTGTGGTAAGTGAATCAAGGCAGGGAGTGGGTTTTATATGGAGCTCTGGTCAGGTCCACTTGCGCCGGATTTAAGATCGAGGCCCACTGCATTCAACGGAGTTAAGCTTTATACCGAGCCAACCGAGGTTTATCGCGATCTTTACTCTATTTTAGATTCTGCAGTTTGTAATAGGTTGTGGATTGTGATCCCTTGATTGTGCAAGGGTGCGCCACATACTTCGGATATACACTCGAGAAACAAGCCTAATCTAGAACATTCAAACCGTTATTTAAGAGTTAATTCGACCTTGCCCCCACAAAATCAACCAAGTCAAACAGACTCTTCTTGTAGCTTCTCTCCTGCGTCGTGCGATTGACCACCTGCGTCCCAAACTGCTGCGAGAAGTCCCCAAACTCCCAATTATCCGAAAAAGTCCACGCAAACGCCCCTTTGACGTGCACTCCATCTTCCCAAATTGCCTTGAGCGTTTCAGACAGGTAGGACAGGTAATACTGGGACCGTGGAGAGTCGAATTGCTGGTCTTGCAGTTCACGCTCGCCCTCGTTGTATACCGGGAACCCAAACTCGCTGATCACAATGGGCTTGCGGAAGGTGTTCCAGATGTACTTCAAGTAAGAGCGGAGATACGTCGGTGTCGTGTAGACATAGGAATGCGAGCGGTATCCGATTGTCCAGCCGTAGACATCCTCAACACCTTGTGTGACGCAGTACGGGTAGAGAGAGTTGGTACTGTTCTGCGAGCAGGCCTCAATTCCCCCTGGAGCTGCAGAGACAACTGTCGCTGTGTAAGGGTCAATACCGAAAATGTCCGTCGTGTTGGCAATATATTCCAATTCTTCAGCTGTCAAAGGCTTGGCCCCAGGGAGGGTATTCAGTATACTCTCAGGATACTGCGCTCCCAGACAAATCGGATTTCCAAAAGCCCCGAGCTGCATCTCGTTGAAGCGCTTGGCTGCCTGAACGTCTGTCTCATTCTCTGGATTCGTCGGGACGCCAAAGTTGTCGTTCAATTTGAATCCGATCTGGCCTGTCCCATTCAGCACATCGTGGTAGTAGTGGTACAGCTGCGCGTGCGCCTTGACAACATTATCAATACCAGTAAAGTTCCATGCCCAGAGAAGGGGCTCGTTAAAGGTAAACCAGACTGGCACTCGATCTCCAAAATGCGTAAACAATATCTTGCCATAGTTGACAAACGCATCGACAAACTCAGGGTGCCAGTATCCGCCGTTGCCATTGCCAATATCAGCCACGGCAGTGCTGTCAGCGTCTTTCAGAAAGTACAGCGGCGTGTCAAAGTGGATCAGCGTGACAACCGGCAGCATGCCAACCTGGAGGGTATAGTTGATCAAGTCATCGTAATGCTGCAGGCCCTCTTTGTTAATCGGACTCCCAGGCACAGCAAACGGCAGGATGCGCGACCACGGGATAGAGAAGCTGTAGTACTTGACTCCAATCGCCGCCAGTCGCTGAATGTCCTGTTTATACAGGAAATAGTTCTCATTAGCCACGTAGTTCGTCGACTGGCCCGGTTCTGCGAGGATATCCAGTGTAGTCGGCGTGCGCCCTTCCAGCCCAACAGCGCCTTCAATCTGAGCAGCCGACCCAGCGACCCCAAAGATAAAGTCGTCAGGGAAGTTGTAGCAATCCGTTGGACCAAAGTAATCTTTTGGCGGGAGGACCAGTTCGCTCGAGGGAACAGGAGTAGGGCTGACTGTTGTAGTGTACAGTCCCACACTCGTATAGTTGACAAGACTAGCCGACACCCATTGCGATGACCACGCAGCCTGGCCGTACTTGTCGTCTGTGTCGGTAGCAGAAATGCTCGTCTTGCCTGGTAGCCAGTTGCCATAAGTAGTAGTCGACAGCGACGTCCCTAGAATTTCTAATGCCTTCTCATACCCCGGTCCATAACTCCGCGTCGTTGTCGGCGATGGGACAGACGTCGCATATCTATCATTAGCAAAATACATGAATACTGGGGATTACCAACCGAACAGTAGTGCTCTGCGTAAACGAGAACTCTTCAAACCGATAGACAAGCGTAGCAGGAGCAGAAGTGCATTGTGCGCGCTCGGGGTATCCAGTCGTAGTAAGATACAGCTGCTGTGCTTGTACGGCCACAGCCAGCGCTACTGAAACGAGAACAGTCTTCATGATAGCATACTTTCTATGATTTTGAGGATAATAAAGGCGGGTCTCTGCCTTTATAGCCGGTATGGGGATTATATCCAGCACGCCGGGTATTCCGATGGAGTACGGATAAATGTCCAAGTACAGACGGTCTACAACGGTAAATCCTCGGCGCAGGAGCGAATGATATCATTTTGTTGCTAGGAATGGGTTAAGAAATGGAGTTCCCCGTGGGGTCTCCAACTTGAATGACCTCGGCTGTGGAGTCGGGGTATAACATTGGTATCATTCTGTAACTACTTATATCATTATCCTAAGCAACTTCTTCAGCATCTAAGAAACAACCTCCTTCTCAGTGGTGGTTGGCGCGTCGTCAACCGCCTTGTTGAGCACGACATTGCCCTGCTCAACCTTGCGGATGTTCTGGTACTGCACTCTGGTCTGCCACGGCTTGATGTCCGTCTGGAACATTGCGTCCACGTCTTCAAGTGTCTTGCCAGCAGTCTCAGGGAACAGGAAGAAGACGTGGATGGTCATGGCCGCGCAGAATGTACCAAAGACAGTGTACACTTTCCACTGGATATTCTCAAATGCAGGGGGAACGAAATAAGACAGAGCAAAGTTAAAGATCCAGTTCGAGGCGGTGGTCACAGCGACGGCCTTTCCCCGCAGACGCAGAGGGAACAGTTCAGGAGGATAGATCCACGAGACCGGACCCCAGGTCGGGGCGTAGGACGCGACAAAGAGGTACGTGCATGCGATGACACCTTTCGCTGCGGCCTTGGCCTGCGACATATCCCAGGACTCTTCCGGGACGTTGTCGACTCCTCCTGGGGGTGCAGGCTTGCCGTAGGTGGCCATGATACCGGCATTGGCGAACATGAACGTCATCATCAAGGTCGAGCCGATGAGGAGCGGAATACGACGGCCCCAACGGTCGATGAACAGCAGAGCAAAGATCGTCATGACAACGTTGATGACATACTGAATCGACGAGGCAATGAGGTTCGCATTGCCAGACAATCCAGCCATGCCAAAAACATAAGTAATGTACAGCATCATGACGTTCATTCCCGTAAGCTGGGACCAGATCTGGGTGAACATGCCAATGTGCGTGCGGTTGATCATATTCGGCTTGAACAGGTCCAGGTAGCTTGCATCAGCATTGGCGCGCTCAAACTCGCACATCTCGCGGATCTCGCGCAGTTCCGTCTGGACGAACGGGTCGTTGTGGTTCCCCTTGGCGTGGACCAAAGCCAGCGTCTCGTGGCATTCCTCCCAGCGGTCCTTCTTTGCGAGCCATCGGGGGGATTCGGGCATGAAGAAGAGGGCGAAGAACAGCAGGACGGCGGGGATCATCTGCAGACCCCAGGGAAGACGCCATGCAGCGGGGCCGTCGAGGAAGCTGCTACCGTAGGAGATGTAGAACATGATCAGAATCTAGAAATTAGTAACGTCCAATATCAAAGATAGGCACGTACACCCCAGGTAATAGCCCACTGCTGGGCACCGACGACAGCCCCACGCTTACTGGGCTGCGCCAGCTCAGAGACATAGACAGGGACCTGCGCAGAGCAGATACCAACAGAGACGCCGTTGATGAAGCGGCCGACGACCAACTGTCCAATGCTAAACGATGAGCAGGTGATTGCACTTCCAATACACCAGATGATTGCTCCGACTTGGATCGCGCGGCGTCGACCAAGCCAGTCGGTGATGATACCCGAGAAGAGAGCGCCGACAAAGGAACCGCCAGGCATTGAGGCTGAGATACCTCCTTGGTTTGCGGACGAGGGACCGGAGCATTTTCCGTCGCTGTCGACGCCGTCAGGGCCGGACTGGTTGAAGAAGCATTTGTATTGTTGGGTGCCGAGCTATACAGTCAGCCAGCTATCAAAATACTCCGTAGGGGATGCATACAATAGCCGACATAGAAGCTATATCGAAACCAAACAGGGCACCACCAATGACCGCAATGGTCGTGATGACATAGATGTTAGCAAAGACGAACCCCATCTTGACAGCTGCTTCAAAAAACAATGCCTCTCAACACTGCAGTCCGGGAAGGCCCCCTTTATGTCTGCACGGTCAGCTCAAACGCGGGGTGACAGCTGACCAAAGCACATGGCTAGTCCAGCACGATGGATCGAATCCATGAGTCTTGTCCTCGTAATAATCTCCCATTGGCAGGGACGCATCTGCGAGTCATGGCAGGGTCAGGGTAGCATCCAACGCGTGAGATTCCTCCAATCACTGACTGAAAGTGTTCCTTCAGAGTACACAAGCGAATGCTACCGGTTCATCAAGAGCAATACGGAGTACGGAAGTCGGCATTTTGACTATGGAAGGGAAATTGCTTCGCTGAGCCGCGGAAGAAGCAATGACCGCTACGTTACATTCCACCCAGAGTACCAGAAATGCGATGTCAGAAATGTCAGTTCATATTTATCATGGTTCCATTCCACTTTATAGAATGAATGAAGCCCTCCCTGACTCGAAATCTGGGGGTGGGCCTCCCCGGATCCGCCCCAGATCGCAGACCCTACGGAGTGCTCCATATCAGCAGACAAAGAAGCCAGCTCATGAACCAAACAGACAACAAATAGAGACGGCGCCCAGAAGGCTTGTGGAGCTTGAATGCGCCTCCAACATTGGCTGCCGGCATCGATCCTAGTCGACGCCACTGGCCCCCAATCTTACTCCTCGTATTATTATTGCTGCTGACGCGGACTGCCATGCCCCCTCCCAAACAAGACCAATTCATACAGCTTATTCTCAGAATTCAGGCATAACACGCCCGACGCGCATAATACACTGCCCCGAAATACACCGCAGCAAGAAAGTGATACACCAGCATCTGACGATTCCTGGGCGCGTAGACAAGCACAACAACCGCATCAGCAAGACTCATCAGCGCAGAAATCATCGCCAGCGCTTTAAGCGTTGTATCATTCCTCTCCATCGTCCCAGCGAGCGCGCCGAATCCGAACTCCCGGATCCCGCGTGCAAATATCATCGGCGAGACTGTTCCTTTGGTTGTGTTCGAGGTCGAGTCTTTGATTGAGCCTGAATTCCAGCCTGAATTCGATCCTGAATTCGAACTTGGACTAGCTCCCTCTCTTGGCACTCCATACTCGTAGTACTGGCTCCCTGGGGTGATGAGGCAGCGGACGCCTCGGCTCATGGAGAGGATCGCGATCAAGCTGGTCAGCCAGGGGACATTGGCGTCGGAGAAATCTAACATCGTTAGCTGGTATGAACCTACGGAGTATCTTGACTCACCGAAGAACCGCTGGATAAATGAGAGTATTGTGGAGAACATGGTGTGTCGATAATGTTGTGAACTACTTGGTGGTTGATCACTTATATATATTGTTGAGGCTGCGCATCTGACATCCCGGACAACAAGGCACAGCAAGTTATAATCGGATCAAGTGCCCGATGGCGAATACAATCTGACAGTTCTTTTTAGCTCTTACGGAGTATTATATCTTATATCAACATGGATGATCTGCGTGGGTGGAGCTGCAGTGCCATGCTCTCCGTAAGCCTCTTGATTCCTGATCTACGGTGACAAGACAGCGTATAAATCCACTAAGTCATCTGCAGCCAACCGTAAGATGATAAAATGTATCCGTTTGGATGATTTATGAAATAGTATCGCATAAATGCATAATTAGGACGTACTCCATACTCCGAGTACAGGGTACAGCCAGTAGCCATCCAGCAGATGGGCGTCGAGGTGTAACAACGCCAATAAATCCATCTATCACTATGAAGGCCAATAACAGCCAGCTAACGGGTACTGGTCGACTCTGTGAAATAACTGAACAGTATCACCTTCGGCATTCGCCGAAAAGGGAAATAGGGCACAAACTTTAGGGCAAGAGTGACGTCACTGCAGCTCTCCATGACGCGACTGTTTTCTCTTCTTGACTTCTCTTCTTCTCTTCTTCTCTTCTCTCTTTTATTCTTTCAAGCTTTCGAACCAAATCTAAATTGACTGAAAATGCCTGAAATGTACTCCTCCAACCGCAGCCGTCGCCAGGACGAGCTCGCCCGCCTCGCCGACTACCACATCCAGCACGACCTATCCAAGGACGACCGCGATGCGTTGAAATCCGCCGCAAAGTCTGTTTCCATCTGGACGACTGTCGGCTCCGCAATTGGAATCGGTCTCGGTCTGTACGCTGCTATCCGTCTCCGAAGCTCGCGAAAGGCTTTCTTCGATGTCTTCCGCGCCGCCGAGAAGCCTATCAAGGTGGTCTTTGCGGACGGCCGGACAGAGGCAATTCCTGATATCACGCCCCTGCTCAAACCAAGCACGCTCGGAGATGTTGCGACGTACTTCTTTGCCTCTGCCGGTGGTCTGTTCCTCGGTGGTGAACTAGGTATGTTATCTCTTCAAGTATGTGAATGTAGCTAACTCTCGAAGGCTTCTTCGGTGGAGCAGCAACTGCGAGCCGTGGCATCACGAACGACCCCGAGAGGAGGAAACGAATCGAGGCTGCTTTCCGGAGCTTCCGCGCCGACACTCTACGGAAGGAGGCTGATGAGCTGGAGAAGGGAGCAAGGCCGGTCACGGATGAAATGTTCTAAACTTTTTAAACGATCTGTATACTATTTCAATATGTACTATGTACCATTATGAACAAACGTTGCCGATTAGCCAACTGTCAATGTCCTCCCCTCAACAGAACTCTGGCGACAGAGCTCGATCATGTACATGACAAATGCCGCGTCTCTGGGCTTCACTGAAAGTTCAGCCTGCCCAGTAATCCCATCGTGGACGTTTGCATAAAAGTGTTGATATCCGCCTCTAGCAGATTCCCATTCCTGCGTCTTTACGCCAGCCCCATCGACAACTTGCAGCGTACCTAGCCAGTCAGCAACGAACGATAATGCACGAGAACATACCTTCATTCCCTGGCGCTTCTAATCCGTATTGCTCATGCCCAGGGTATATGCCCTTCTGCAGGTGGTCTTCCTGGCAATCCAAGCCATACTTCACCCATCGGCCTTTTGTACCAAGGACTTCGAATCGCTTCTGTTTGTTACTGACAGAGTATTGCGTAGAATGCAGTTCCACTATCTTCGTCAACTCGGTTCACCATTGGTTGATACTTACCTTTCAGTCCTTTTTTGTATCCTAGAATAATCACAAAACCATCGTCCATGAAGCCTTCGTCTTTAATACTCTTTCCACTCGCCTCATCAAACAACAAACAAGTCACTGTCGTCGGCGGGCCAAAAAGTACCACAGCCTGATCGATCAAATGACTGCCCAGATCGAACAGCATTCCGGCGCCTGGGACTCCATTCGCAAGCCGCCATTTCTTCGATTCAACGGCGGTCCGAGAATTGGGAGCGCAGTCAAAGTGCGATCTCAGTCTTATGATATCTCCCAACGGCTGAGAAGGACTGGTGAGGAGCGAGCGGAGGGTTAGGAAGTCCGAGTCCCATCTCCTGTCTATACTCGTTAGCTATAACACGCATTATCGACCAGACTCACTGTGGTAGACTGCAAGGTGGCGGCCAGTCTTTTCTGAAATCTCAGCCAGCTCTCGCGCTTCGTCGTATGTTATTGTAAATGGTTTCTCGACGATCACTTTCTCCCATTAGTCCAAAATAAATACTGACTGTGTTCCTGTAGAGGCTCACGATGCTTCCCACTCTCCAACGCAGACCTTGCCAACGGATAATGCGTAGAATTCGTAGACGTAATAACCACTACATCAACCTCTTCATCGCCAATCGCATCATATGCATCCCGATAAACCTTAACGTCCGGAAAGTCGCTTATCGCCGAATCGCCGTCCCGCGGGGTCCGCTGTACAATCGCATACAGGCGGAACCCCGGATCATGCAAGAGGAACGGGATATGGAATGTTTTGGCGGAGAAGCCGTAGCCGATGACTGCTGTGTTGAGAGGCATTTCTAGTTGATTGTGTGTTTACGTGCAACTGGGCGGTTTTATATTGGGATGCTCGGAATTCGATTCCCGTGCTGGAAGACTACTGGATGCTGAGCATGATATTGTTAGTGTTTGAATGGATAAGTTGTTTATGGAGGATTAGGGATTTAATCATGTCGATGCGGTGTTACTAGGAACATAAAGCTACCGCATCTATACCTCCCAGCAAGAAACACCATGACATCAGTATCGATATAGGGTTTGCAGTAGTTTGATGATTCGCAACTACACCTGCTTTTCTTAATAACATATTGACTGCATATACTGTAGTGCTTTCTATCAGACTAAGGAATATGGACTCGGGAATTCTTCTGCCGTCCAGCGCTTTTTAGTCACACTGGCATTATTCGGCCGGGACGAGAAATGTATGTTACAAATAGAGTCTGTATAGAGTTCATCAGCAGACTCGTCGACTTAGACTCAGTAATCGTTCTGCTACTCCTCATCATCTACAAGACGCATCAATGGCTCCATCACGCTGCAAGAAGCGCCGCGGCAAAGCCCATCAACGGACGATTAAATGCAAGTCGCAAAAGCACCGAGATGGCATTAACGGCATTACCTTTGCATGTCGCATCGATCCAGTTTTTCACCTCTCCATACCCGTCATGTATGTCATTTTCGACATCCTCCCGCTGGCAGACATCATCACCTGTCAAAGACTCAGCAAGACATGGTCCGCTGCATTGCGAGAGTGGATGCAGTATCGACAGCCTCTCGCGACAAAGGTGCGACGATTCTGGCCACGGCGTATTCCTCAATCAGTTTCAAATGCGCAGATCAGAGAACACGGTACGTCTATCCTCTTTGCTGTCAAGACAATCTAACAAGCAAGCTGCCTCCTTCTACCGAATCAGCTTAGGCAATGCCCGATCCTCAAGCGAGCATCCCGGCCAAGTGTACGTCGCCGGGGACTTTGCCATTGTTAATAACAAACGCCGGGGAAAATGTGGTACGATCAAGGAGGTTATCGCGTGGCAGGATGCCAGACCATCGAGCGACGCAAAAACGTGCCATTACAGGGAATACGCAGCAACGAAGTTCATAAAAGGCATACCCTCGATCAATCCCTTCCGACAGATGATACTGGGCCACGACGGAACATTTCTGGCCAAGGTTGCGTTCCAGAAGAACTATGCAAGCCAGGAGTCCCAGAGGCAAGTGATAGTCAAGCCATTGACGTAGAGACCGTTGAGCTAACAGTAGCAGAATCGTCATCGTCTCCCCGTCCGAGAACAAGCAGCTCTGGGCGAGTATTAACGACCGTAGAGTCCATAATCTGGCCCGGATGTACCCCCTCGCCGTGGGCAAAACACTGATGTACTATGCCGCGAGATCTGGCGACGACTACTACGATCTGGCCACGCTGAACTTCCGGACTCAAAAGTTTGAATATGCCCTGACACCACTGCATCCCGACTGGATCTGGCTGGACTATCGCCGGTACCATTACTATTCTCGGGACTCCAACCAGTACACGCCCAAGGCCACGGCTTTTTCCGTCGACGGCGACGAGCTGCTCATGCTTACCACAGAACTGCGTACACACTTTGACTATGGCCCGAGGACTGCGATGTACAATGCCTTGCATATCATCAAAGACGGGGCTGGCGTGCTCTCAACGCGATATCATGCGTCTCTGTCCTGGCCGCGGATGCTGCAGGACCCGCTTACGAACCAGGTCGCCCTGATCTGGAGTCTCGATCACCGGTGCCAGCTATTCGAGCGTATGACCGAGAATCCCGTGTTCAAATCCTACCAGGCAACTGTCGCTCGGACGTTCACATACAAGGACGGGACCGTCTCACCTCTATCAGACGCCATGGTCGTGCTGCATACAGCATACCTGCGTGACTGCGAAGCCTTGCAGCCTTTTACCATGACCGCACTCGGCTACGACGTGAAGGAAATCAGCGACAGACGACCGACATGGAACCTAACCCGTCGGAAACTGATCCGCGAGAAGAACCAGAATACCCTAGACGGCGCAGCGGCAGTTCTTGCATCGCTGTTCCCAGACGAGGAGGTTGAACTCGGTGGGTGTTTCAGACTCGACCGTCCAAAGGTCGTCACTGTTCCTGCGGCAAAGGGGAAGAGGAGGGAGAAGGTTGCTGTGCTTCCATACTCGGAGATGCACTGGGTTGGCCCTGCGCGGCTGCGGATTTGTTTGCCTCGGGAGAGGACTTGGGTTATTGATTTTTGATTTGACTTATCTTTGATTTTGTTTGGTATATTTGGCTCTGGGTGTTTGTTCTATTTGTATGGTTTAGGGTTCTACCTGATGCAGTGTTTATCAACTTGAGTAAGGATTTCTACAGGCTTCGTTGCATTTTGATATGTCCCTAGCATTATCAACTGAATAATCCCAGTTCCTAGAGATTGTATGACCTTCTGAAAGACAACTGACCATGTTACAACTCAACCATGGGCCGGCATTGCCTGATCTCAAGCCAAGTTAGACCCTAACGCGGCAAAGTTTGACCTTTAACTTTATTGAATTCATCCCAATGACTTCATAAATATCATTCACCACGCTGTCATCCATCGCACCTATATCTAGCGTAAAAGCTTTACTAGATGACCACCTCAACCATGCGCGACCCAATCCGATACCTCCCCAGCGACATCATAAACATCATCTTCGACTCCCTCCCAATAACAGACCTCACGGCATGCGAGAACGTCAGTCAACCCTGGAACGCCGCAGTCCACGACTGGTTCCTAGGCACCTCCTGCACCGCGATACGCAAGTTCCGCGAGAGTCTTGACGAGAGGCCACTTGATCGGCAGAATGCAGTTCAGCTACGGAATAAGTTTCGGGTTCATCGTGCGTATCTCCTTGAATTGCCTTGGCAGGAGAAATATCGGCATGGTGTTGCAAACTGACAATATCAGGAGCGGTTATGCATAGTACCAAGAGTGATAGTCCGAAAAGCAGGTCACACCAGCGGACGGAGTGCGTTTGTGTGCGTCGAGTGAGGAAAAGAGAGCCTGGAGAGCCGCCGTTTTCGCTGATTTGGCATGTTCTTTGGATGTATATCCGTGGGGGTTAGGCATATGGTTGTCTACTTGGGGTTATAGTGGTTGAGGGAATTCTTTGTATACCTTTCTGACTTTTAATTCGAATTTGAATAGTTCAAGTATCCAACCTCTTTATCGAACCAACTTTTCTTTACTCTTGAATGAATATCCGCTACTGCCTGACATCCTGCTCCTTGAGAAGAAACAAGATAAGGATCATGACCGCGGTATTGGCGAGAGAGAAGACTGTCCATTAGCAGGCATACCACCATAGGGAAGAGACATACCAGGTATACTCTGGAAAGCTTTCAGATAGCACTCCTTTACCGTCTCTCTCAGCGACGCAGGCAGACTCTTTGCATATCTGACCTCATTCAGGATATTCCGAATAATCTATCTCGTCAGCACGACTCTCCAACAGACAGTGAAACCAACCGAATCTCTTTCCTCCAATCCACTCAGACTCCTTTTCATGCCTTGACCAAACAATTTCTGGCTCACAGCGAACCCAACGGCGGGACCAATAATAATACCCAGTTGCTGGCAGATATAATACGTCCCAATACAAGTATGCAGCATCCCCTCTGGCGCAACGGCAGCCATCCCAACGAACAATGGCGGAAAGAGAATACCAGTAGTGAAACCACCGAGGAAAAGGATCGCGACGTGCCATTTCGGAAACCCGTGGCGCCATTGCAGGAATATGAGAAGGTACGTGATGAAGGAGGCTATTCCGGCAATGATGGTCAAGGTTTTGTAGTGTTTTGTACTATATTGTCAGCTTGTTCAGAATATAGATGGAGACGCACTATTTGATAACCAGACCAGCGACAACTCCCCCGATGGAAACACCGAGTGCAGATACAACCAGGGACAGAGAGGCAACTAGATCGGTTGTATCCTCGACGCGGATAAAGTAGACAGAGAGGTTGCTGAAGAGCTGCAATCGTCAGTACTATCTTCCAGTCTAAAGGAGACATACAGCGAATCTCCCAGCCAGCATTGCAGCCTGGATGAGCCAGTACGCAGCTATCGTCTGACCAAACAGCCTCACAGGAACGAGAGGCTTTGTTGCCCAGAGCTCGACGAGGGCAAATATAATGCAGCCAGAACCAAATGTAAGCCCGAGCAATGAACTGTGTAGAGTATCGGTCTCCTGCTTTCCAAGACTCTCCAGGAGAAATAGCATAGCCAGTATAGTTCCGGACAACGCGATGAGCCCTGGGAAGTCGAGGTCGCGCATAGGAGAGCGGTTCGGCTGTGCTGGTTCAGCGAGGCCTTCGGATTCTGTCTCGTTCAATGACGATGGAAGACGGTACGACGCGAATAGAATGCAAAGCAGGATAATCGGGAGCTGTCCGTAGAATGCCCTAAACCGACAGACATGCATTAACATCAGTCATGCATTAAGATCAGATCAACGTACCATCTCCAGCCGATCGTATCAGTAAGAATACCCCCCAGAGGCGCCCCGAGACTGCGTCCGGTGACCATGACAACGTTCTGGTAGCCCCGATAGAGGGCAATCTCTTGTCCAGGAATGATGTCTGTCTATTAGCATGGCCTCGTACATTTGGATGTTCATACCAGTGAGAATAACCGAGACCACGACTACCATTCCAGCACCGCTTGACCCGGCGAGGACTCGAGCAAGAACCAGTTGAGATATCGATTGACTCGCGCCGCTGCATTATTAGCAACGAACGCAATTCGGCAAAGACATACCAGGCAAGACAACTGATGGCGAAGAACCCATATGAGCAGAGGAGGACATTCTTGCGTCCGTATGTATCCCCAAGCACACTGTACTACACACTAAGCCTTATCCCCCACTGACTTGGAGACTTACCACCGGCAGTGAAATGCAGTAGCCGAAATTATACGCAAGGAGCAGCCACGACCCCTCCGAAAGACGGTGAAACTGCGATGCGATGGCGCTGTAGGTCGATATCATGAGCGATTCGTCTGCGCTTGCGATGAGGACGCCTGCCATCAACTGTTAGCCTGATAACAATAAACAGCGAGACATACCTATACATACCTATAAAAGTTGCCCACACGACCCAGACATCAGAGCTTTCTTTCTCACGCCTGGTAGTCCCAGCTTCCGTATCGCTCTGGCCGCTGGGCGCATTGAGAAGCGGTGATTCTTCAGAGACAGTCATTTCGCCGAACAATCAATGAACGAGCATCGAGAGTGAAAAGGACAGAAGAAGAGAGATTTATCCCTTTGATCTGGCCTGGAGGAAACTGATCTGATCGACAATGCATGATGATGTCCAATCGCTTGGACTTGGATTATCCCTTCCTTCGTGCTGATCAACCCATAGTTCGGGCGAGCTGCATGTCAGACGAACTGGATCAGCCCAGTAGGGATCAGGGTTCTGTCTCTCATATATAGAAATCCAGCCAATGGCTTGTAGTTGATGAATCTATAAGGAAAGCCTTGTGTGTTTAATCACTAGTGACGATAACCGGGAGTGCATAGGTATCTATTTCTCCACCTCAGTTCCTCTCACACACCAGATATAGCATTATATTATACACAAGATCTTTAATTGCACAAAGCATTCATAATAATTGTCCATATCCAATTGCAGGGCACCCGTGTTCCTTGAAGTGGCGTTGTGGAGTCCAGGCAACAGTGTGGATACCTAAATCTAGACCATAAATCCCACGGTTCCCATCTTGTACAACATTCAACTGCAAAATGCCTCCAGTCCGACGGTCAAAACGAACAGAGACAGCTGCGTCTGAGCCCAGAACCCTGAGGACCCGACGCACTGTCAAACCTGAGAGCCCTAAACCACGCCCTCGCAAACCCACCAAGAGCTACCTGCAACGCCATCCAGGAACAGATCCAAATCGGAATACAAGACTCTTCAGTCTGCCTGCAGAATTGTTTGAAGATATCTTTGACTTGCTCTGTCCAACTGCAGCAGCCTGTCTGAGTATTACCTGCAAGGAAGCCCTGCACCGAATCGGAACAGCAGCATGGACGCAATTCCGTCGGAGCTACCAAGTACATCATGGATACTCTGATACATCATTAATTGAACTACTTCATCGCGACCTTCCCCATCTAGAGCTCTGTCCTAGATGCGAGGTCCTGCATCCAGACATCAAACCGCCTCATGCTCATCGCATCACCAAATTCACGAGGTCATGTCTCGGCCAGACCTCGACTATGGATTACTGGCCTCAGACGCCAGAGGGCGGATACAGCGTTGTCTATCCTCATATTAAGTCAGCTTTTGAAACGAGACCAGACAGTTCAGACAGTGCAGCAATCGACCTCTTCGCCGGTGACTTCACCATCCAGCAAGGCGCGATCAACTTCCAACTCACGTCCTCCGCAAATTGGATCGATCGAAACCTCATCCTCAAGCAACAGTTCCGACTATCCAAGTCCAATGGAACCCTCAACGCACTCGACATAACCTCCCTCCCCCTCCGCGTATGTGCACACCTCACGACTTCCACAGCCCAACCACCAGAAGTACTCCTCTACCGCTGCGCACAGAGCTCAGCGAATGGATATCTCCTGACGCACGCTATAGCCAGTGCATTCCCACCAACACTACAAAAAGGCGTCGCATCCCCAAAAACATTCCGCACGCCGTCTCCCGCTGAGAAAGCGCAGATGGATAGCGGAGCAGGTGAGCCGGGGTTTATCTGGGCGTGTCGAGCATGCCCGACTAAATTCCGGGTGGAATATCATGGTAATAGAGGAGAACTGGCTATAAACGTATGGCACTGCTTCGGCCGGGAGTTTTATAGAGCGCATGAATACTGGAAGATGTTTGCGAGGCGAGAAGCGGCGAATCTGGGCAAGGGAAAGAGAAATAGTGAGTTTTATGTGTGCAGTCGGTCGGTTCCTGCTTTTAGGGTTGAGTAGTTGGATAGTTTATATTAGTTGTATTTACTCCGTACACTGTGCTGTCATCACGACTGATCTATGATCCCTTTTCGAGTCTGCTTGTCTGCAGAGACCTGATACACACACCATTGCAGACAGTCCAAGCTCTGGTCTATCACCCTGCTTTCGATGCATGAATTCTCCATGGAGTAATTCTCCGGACTCCACACCAACTCATGCATTGTCATTCGAGCACAGAAGTCTGGGGTGACTGAATAGATTGGTGGCTACGTCAACAGCCTAGGCATGGCTCATATAAGTAGCAAGATCTTCCATTCTCTAACCACGACAATCACCAGTATGAAGGCGTACTTGCTCTGTCTCCTCCCAGCCGCCTGGGCTCTAAACACTCCCTTCAGCGTCTCCTCGCGATGGATCCTCGACTCGGAAAACACGCCGTTTACCTATGCTGGGATCAACTGGCCCGGTGCAGGGGAAGTCATGATCCCAGAAGGCCTGCAATATGCATCCGTCTCATCAACAGTCACCAAAATCAAAAGCCTAGGAATGAACATCATCAGACTGACCTTCCCAACTGAACTCGTCGACAACATCATTGAATCAGGCGACGTCACAATCCACGACTCTCTCATCAACGCCTTGGGAGCCCAAAACGGAACAAAAGTATTCAACCAAATCACCACACACAACCCCCCCATCACAAACAGCACAACAAGACTACAAGCATACGACCTCGTCGCCGAAGAGTCCTATAACCAAGGCATCTACATCCACCTGGACAACCACATCTCGCGCGCCATGTGGTGCTGCTCCAACGACGACGGAAATGCCTGGTTCGGGGATACATTCTTTGACGTGGACAAGTGGCAGCGCGGACTGGAGTACATGGCCTCTCACGCATCTACATGGCCTGCGTTTGTTAGTATCGGACTCCGCAACGAGCTGCGCGAGCCGCAGACAAGTAACGGTGCTGTCAAAGATATCCCAGGGTATCCGTATACCTGGGAGACATGGTACAAGCATATGACAGCCGCAGCAGATGCAGTGAATGCAGCGAATCCAGAGGCACTTATATTTCTATCCGGGTTGAACTTCGACACGACACTCGCGCCTATTCCGACAGGCCAGGACTTGGGCGACGGAACGACGTTCGATCTGCAGGACTTTGCGTATGCAGATAAACTTGTCCTGGAACTACACACGTACGATAACGACGCAACAAGCTGTGCGGATTTATCCGGGGCGTTATGGAACGGGGGGTTCAATGCGCTTGATACGGACAACAGTTCAATTGTGAATGTCATGCCTGTCGTCTTGACGGAGTTTGGCTTCCTGCAGGATAATTCGACATGGCAGGGCGTGTATGCGAGTTGTATAAGGGAGTGGATTCCCGAGCAGAGTGCTGGGTGGATGGTGTGGACTGTTAGTGGGAGTTATTATGAGAGGGAGGGGGTGCAGGATGAGGGGGACACGTGGGGTGAGTTCTTTGAATATTCTTTGAGAGTATTGCTAACTAGGCAGGCATTCTGGATCATATATGGTCTGGGTGGAGGAATGAAGAGGCTGTCCTGGAGGGTTTGCAGGCCATGGTTGATGCTTCTCTTGCTGCTTAGCAATAGTAGGCGTTCAGCATTCATGGGCTACAACAGATATCGGAAGACTTTGTGAAAGTCACTTGTCATTAGGAACAGAATATCGACTAAATACAGACATTTAAGAACCTTCTGCCGTCTACCTATCTGTGGTAAGACATCTGTTCAGACAGAATGGCCAGCTACCTTCGAATGTTCGGGAGGTCGACAGATATAATCTCATCAGGCTCGGCGAAACCGTCCGGGCTTGGTACACCGTCGGTATTGCCTTACCCTGGAAGTGCCACATTTATGCCGCCTAGAATAAACTGCATCAACTGCAGTCTGAGCAGGCATGTCCATTGTCGCACCAAACGCACGCATTTCCTCTTCCGAAATACTCGAACGCCCGGTATATGGCGGCTCAGGTTGTTGATAGTCATCCGGTACTCGGACCTTCAGGTCTCCTTCTTCCGTCTCAGGACTCTCAGTCTCAGAAGACAGTTTCCACGTAGCAGTAACAACATAGTAATCCAACTCCCCAGGCCTTTCCTCATCCCTGACCCAGCGACTGCCACCGAGCATCGAACTGCCAGTCCACTTACTCACACCCATCTCTTTGTCAGCCTGGAGAAGACGCCCATCCCGCCGTTTAAACGTCCACTTCTCAACAGCTCCCTGGGAAACAAAATCAACCTCCTCGCTGCGCCTCTCCAGATTCTCAAAATCAATCACAAACGCCCGAACACTATCCGGAAACCTCACCTTACCTACCCACGTCCCATCAATATAAAGCGGGCGGTTATTCTCCCAATGCCAGAAATCCGTATACCTGATCGTGAGCCGAACATATCTCGGCCGCAAGTGCGGCGTATCCAACAGCTCGGAAATCATCTCCCCAGGCTCGAGCTTATACAGCTGCGCAAAGATCTGCACATTCTGGATCTCAACACCACCCGCATACGCCGCATGAATAGTCTTCAAGAAGTCACTGTACGCTTTCTTATCGAACCACGGATTCTGCGGGGCGCGGTCCTGCGCTGTCAAGTAAAAGGTGTGATCTGCCAGTGCAAACGGCATGAACCATGTTTCTGCATAGGCGCGCTTACACGCTCTCAGAAGGGCAGTGCTTGTCTTGTGAGGCGCGCTGTAGCCCGGTCTTGTCCAGTATGTCTCTTTGCTGTAGGCATTTGATGTATCTTCGTATGGTGAGAGGGCGTATGTGAAGATCAGGTTGCGGACTTCGGCGGGTAAGAGCCTGAAGAGGGGGGACTGGGACTGCCCATCGTAAGTTTTAAATTCTGGTCGATGGACTGCTGCTCGGGGCATTGTGATGATGATAAAGATGATGATGATGATGATGAACTGTTGTTGGTGATGATGATGGTGTTTTGTATAGATGCGGGGATGGTTGCCTGCCAGGCTCCACCTGGTGCCTGATTAGTGGAGTCCCGTGACTGGATATGCATTTTATGCCTGAGGCAGCACATTGCCTAACTCTATGAAGGTATACAGTCTCTCTGCCTGCATCATGGTGGTTTCGCAATCTGAATCATGCCAACCTTTTGATTATCTGCCACCTTGATCTACATCTCGGACAGAGGCAGTGCCAATGGTACACCACATACTAATAGATCACTCACTACTGCAGCATTCATCAACTAGATAGAGTTTAGGTTTAACAACGTCACCATCATGATCACCCCATCATACCTGATATCGTCGACTCATATATAAGGCGTCAATTCATGTTGACTCTTCAACCGTCAATACCTCCACTAGTGGGCATATCCTCGCTATCAACATGGCTCCATTACTTGGCCTACCAACCGAGTTATATCTCCAGATCGTCACTTACCTGGACTTCCCAGGACGTATAGCATTATCCCAGACCAATACGCGTTTTAGGTCTATAATCAAAGTTGAAAGGCGTCCCACCCCAGAGCAAAGGCGATCATTCGTCTGCGCGGCCGAGTGCTGGCCCAGGTAAGTAACCCACTCCTCAATATACCTAATCCCGCACTAAATCCCACCACAGATACAACGACAAATACTCCTGCAGCCGGTGCACCAAGCTGCTCGCCCGGTCCTCCTTCGCCGACAACCAACTCCAAGGCCCGCGAGCAAAAGGCCACGCCGAGCGCCACCGCCGGTTCTGCCTCGACTGCGGCGTCAGACACGGGATCTACGGGTTCGATCAAACCATCACCGTCAACGGAAACACGCACTACATCTGCGGCGTCTGCTTCAAAGTCCGCGACGCTGCTCTCTACTGCCACGGCTGCGGCGGGTGCGAGGACTGCCTTGACTCGGCGGTCGCTCCACATCAGATCAAGTGTCGCGGCGAAGGTGGTCGTGAGGGTTCGGGTTTGGGTAACAGCTGGCTTCGTACGCTGGAGCAATGTAAGCAGTGTCCGAGAGCGTATCTGACTCCGGCGCCGTGGGACGAGGCAATTGCTGCTTTTCGGCAGGTGGCCATGCAGAGTGTGGATTACAATGATATATAAGATACTTTTCTATTCTGCCGGAGCCGCTCAAGTGCCTTGGGTTGTTGTATCCTGAATGGTTTCATTGGGTCTCTGTATGGATGGCTGTATGTTTCCTATGCGCAACAGTTAAAATGGATCAAGGTATCTTGTACGTTCATAATGTCAGGACCAACACATTTGATAACAGGATAAGGATCAGATATGCACTATATGTTATATATTTCTGATAATGACAATATTTCCCACAACTGAATATCACTTTTTCAGATCTATATACCAGGTACTTATACCTGAAAGCTTGTGCTATATCTGACTTGTTTCTGCAATAATGTTGTATATTTAACTCACATGACGCTAGGGATAGCTGCAAGGGATGCAAGGACCGAACCCTATCAAAGAGCCAAATACAGAATCTTCAATGCGAGAGTAATCTCGTCACTTTTGTTAAAAGTCCATAGAGTACATATTGGTACTATCTTTATCTTACCTCTTTCGCTTTATCGATGCATATATGAAGGTAGATGTTGGTTGAATCGTTGTAGTTGATGAGACTCGGAATTTGGACGGCGAAGCCCTACGTAGACTATTAAGCGTCGCAACAGCTCAAGTATAGCCAATACTATTAGAAAGCGAATTAATGGACTACTTAAGCCAGTAAAGGACAGTAATTGAGCTACTGAGCTAGTTGGGCCGGGTAGTCTGTGCGTACCGCTCAGGATGTATAATGAAGGATTGATATATATCGGACGCCTAATTATGACTACAGACAACATCGGCTTACCTTCCATCAATATACTCTACTCCGTAGACATGCAAGCCACTGCTGACATCGAGTCCTTGCCGCGCAAGCACCGTGCAAGCCTTGGTCCTTGGCTACTACCAACAGCCACCCGACTCTAACGTTGGCCACTGGACGACACCAGTGTCATATGGACTGGAAGACTCGACCGGATAGACGCGCCAAGCAGATGAATAATTAATGGCGTCCGCCACGGTTGCAGCGGCAAGTAGCTTCTTGTCAGCGACGATCGCCATCATGGTATTGGCGGCTCGGGTTGGTCGTTATATTGAGGCTTGTCGAAGGATCAATGGCGTTAAGGAAGCATTTTCCAACGAACGGCACCCCTGTCAATATGCGGCGAGACTCGGGGGAAAAAGAATACCAAGCTGAAACCTGGATAGAAACGCATCAGAGTTTTAATCGACTTCAAGCCACCGCGTCAAGTCGTTAACTCGCCACTACTATCAACCTCCAGAGGCAAAAGAAACATTATCCGTAGGTGGCCTGACCTGAACCTTCATTCGCGAACCAAAGAAACCTCAAGTTTGTTTCCGCATGTAACCATCCCTCCCAATTTCGCTTGGACATACCCGGGGGTCTCCGTAAACTTCGATAGTGCAAAGCTTGAATGAACTTACTGTGTAGGGCGATAACTGGGTCGGTTCTTTGCATGCTATTTCGCTTGTTTCGCCTTCTGTCGCGTTTCGCCTGTGATTCAATCCGATTCGAGATCATGAATGATTCAGGCAACATCCGACCGATCACCGACCGACCTGCCAACTCCTGGACCAAGGTCCAGTTTTACGGTCCAGGAACGACGCGGGCGCCGCGGATTCACTATGGCGATGGCAAGCCGCAAGCCCTATACGTAGACAGTGGACACTGGGCAGCCTGACAGATGGATGACGAACGTCGCAGCGTACACAATTGGTAGCCACGATAAGAACCTTAGCAAGCCACCCGGTCATCGCACCCTCAAATCCAACCTCAGGCTCCGCGAATTCCCAAAGCCCGTGTGTTTGACTGATTTGACAAAGATTTTCGGAGGGGCTCCGATAGTGGGGCCAGCGTTTTCGTCGTCGAGTGACGAGTGTTGTGTCGTGTCATCCACTCGATCGGAGTGGAACCCGCGCAGCGAGTGAGTGTGGAAATTATCTCGCGACGGTGGGACGGGATAACCGTTTGCATTAGGCGAATTAGGCGACGTGGTACCATGGCCGGGTAAATAATTTCAAATGCGAAGAGACGGGATTCCGAGACGGAATGGGCGGAATTCAAGCAGAAGAAGCGGTTGTCGTTATCGTTATCGACCGATGCAAACGGTCGGTCGGCGCTTGATTAAGAAAATAGCGGATTGCGGAGAGAGACTGGGGGCGGGGAGCGAAAGGGGTTGCTGCACGTGATCAGGGTCACGTGGGTAACACAACAACAACAGAGCCAGAGGCTTACAAGAGGGCTATTCAAGACGCCCACCTTTTCACGGAGTAATCCGCCATAATCAAACAAGCCTTTCGGTGCTCACCGGTGACAATTCGGCGAAACCGCCGTAGCCATGTTCCGTAGTGGAGAGGCCTCCATCTCAGCCTTAGGTAACTCAAACGTGGGATGCATGGTAGTGGATCAGAGGCGCCGCAGAGTTTTCCGTGTTTCATCGGTCGATGGAGTCGGAGGAGGAACAGACAATTTCGAAATAGGCTTTCGGGTAGCAGTTCGGAATATGCATGAAGCTGGTTGACAGATGATCGATGCGATTGAGCTGTCTGCGATGCCATGCAGCGATGATCCGGTTGAGGCCGGTGGCATGGACTATAGCTACAGAGCTCTACCTTTACGAAGTAGTTACGAGGACAGATGAGAGAATGATCGCGTAGCAATTGGTACTATCTACCAGGGTATAATCATAAACATCTAGAACATCATAGCTCACCGCGCATGTTCCTGTCATAACAAACCCGGAGACCACGCGGCAGCTGACAATGATAATGACATCAAGCAGATACAGAAGGAAAGAAGAAATATCTATCTCAATCTATGTAAGAGAAAGAGAGAACAAAACATGACAATCAGGCGGAGCGCGTCCAGACGTGCGACGACTGAGTCAGACCTGATTTCACTTATTGCTGCTTCTCAGCGTTTTGCTGCTCGCCCTTCTCGTGGGAGTTGTCGGAGCTGAGGCCGAGCTCAGTCTGGTGGGGAGAGGCGCTGTTGCTGTCGAGGCCGAGCTCGCGGGTCTGCTCGGTAATCTCCTCGAGAGACAGCTTGGGAAGGCTGTTGGCGACCCTGAAGGGCATGCGCTTCTCGACGTGAGCCTTGGCGTAGATGATGTCGATTTCCTCAAGCTCACGACCGGCAGTCTCGACGAAGAAGAAGTACGCGACGGGAACACCGATGAAGTTAATGAGGGCGAAGAAGAGGTAGACACCCCAGCTGGAGGTAGCGGCGAACAGAGGAGTGAACATGACGACCGCAAAGTTGGTGATCCAGTTGGTACAGGTCGAAGCAGCAGCACCGGCGGTACGGGTGCGGAGAGGGTTGATCTCGGGAGGGTAGATCCAGGGGAGAGGGAGCAGAGTAAAGGCGAAGAAGACGATGAACAGGAAGATACCGACAATGGCACCCTTGGAGTTCTCAGTGGTTTCCTTGATCAAACAGGCAAAAGTGATGACAAAGGAAAGACCCTGACCAAGGAAACCGATGAGGAAGAGCTTGCGACGGCCGACCTTTTCAATCATGAAGAAAGAGGGAATAGTGGCCAGGGCGTAGACGGTCGCGAAGACACCACCCATGACCAAAGCAAGACGCTTCTCCAAACCCAAGTTCTGTTCAAAGAGAAGGGTGGAGTAGTAGATGGCAGCGTTACAACCGGTGAACTGCTGGAAGAACTGACCAGCACATCCGAGAAGCATACGCTGGAACTCCTGAGTCTTTCCGCCAGTGAAGATGACCTTCCAGCTGGCCTGAGTAGCCTTGGTCATTTCGACATCGGCCTTCATGAAGTTGAACTCGGTGAGAACCTCGTCGGAGTCGGGGTTCAAGGCCTTGAGCTTGCCGAGAACGTGAGTGGCCTCCTTGTAGTGTCCGCGCATGATGAACCAGCGGGGGGAGTCGGGCAGCACAATGGCGCCAAAGACGACAATGAGCGCGAAGAAGATCTGGAGAGCGACGGGGAAACGCCATTGAACGGACATGTCAACGTAGGAAAGACCGAAGACGACCCAGTAGGCGATAAAGGTACCGACGGCGATCAGGGCACCCTCGAAGCAGACGAGCAGACCACGGTTGTGGGAGCTGGAACACTCGGACTGCCAGACGGGGATGGTGGCCGTGTTCAAACCGTTGCCAATTCCGGAGATGACACGACCGACAACGAACTGACCGAGACCCCAGTCGATGCCAAAGGCGGAGCAGGAGATGACAGCTCCGATGATGAGGATGGTGGCACCGGAGACGATAATGCGAGTGCGGCCGATGGCCTCACCGTAGAACATGGAGAACAGAGCGCCGAAGAAACAACCGATTTCGTAGCAAGAGGTAACACCACCACGGAGGACGTTGATGTGGCGGTAGACAGCATCGGACGGGTCGTTGGGCATCTTGAGGACCCTGAACTCGTCGACGAACTCGTTACCGTTGATGATACCAGACATCATACCCTGGTTGTAACCGAAGAGCGAGAAGCCCATCACGGCAGTAAAGGTGATGAACCAGTGCAGGGGCTTGCCCTGGAGACCGCAAGTGCTCGTCCACATCTTGCTGGTTGGAGGATGAAAGGGATGGAGATGGGGAGATGAAAGAAGAGAAAACCAAAGTGTTACGGAGCGACACTTCTTATAACCTCAACACCCCGGCCCCCATGGCTGCTGCGTCTTGGCTGGCCCCAGGCGGGGGTTAAGCCGTATACGGACCCACCGCCGCAAGGGGCAACTCAGGCGACTGCGCTAGCTGTTTTAAGTTAGCCACGAACGAGCCTTTTTGCGAGATTCAGTCGACAGAGAACCCTCCCCCGACAAAGCCTTTCCGTCGACGGCGCCACTGACGACGGCCAAGAGGTCGACGGAGTATCCACCGTCCTCCATCCTACGGAGTACAGAGTATGCTTTCATTCAATAATCCGCCAAGCTAGTAAAACTACTGCAGCCAGAATGCAAATCACGAATCAGACGCGAACAGACAGAAATGCCTGCCGGCCCGACGCCGGTGTCCGGAGCCGTGTCACCGTTGACCAGGCCGACTCTTCCCGAGCGTGTTGGCTAGGATATGAAATTGGGGAACACGGGGCTCCGTAGTCTAGTTTAGTGAGTTTAGCGGCGTCCGGAGTAAGGCGTCAGTTTAATCTTACAGCAACTGCCCGACAGTCACAATAATCTCGTTGAATCGATATTAATCCCCGGGTGTTTCTCGGGTCCATTTCCCGGGTTGCCAGACAGCAGGTTAGCCGAGGCCGCATCCATCGAGCTGAGGCTGACTCGCTGTGGGTCTGACTAAGCACGACCGCAAGCACATGGCATTGGCGCTCACCTGGCACATGATCCCTCCTCCAGCGGTGCCTCGCCGGGTTCCTGGGGTCCCCGCATCCAATGGCCGCCCCGGTATTCGCCTCTGTTGGTGGTGCACTGTCCGAATAAGCGAACACTCAACTCTTAGTGATCCTCCAACAGGCCACCCACGGATCCTTCATCCTTTCAAATCTTCGCACTCTCCCGGCGCCCGGAACAGGAAAGTGGCCCGGGTCCAGCGCCAAGAGCGGCCAATCTTTGTGCGGTGGTGGGGAATATAGGCGAAAATGATGTCACCGCCCTCCATCAAATTATCAATGTCGCTTCGTTGCCTGCCACTGATGGAGTACTGTAGTAGCGCGGAATGCACGACTGTCGGTCAGGCCGTCGGATGGTTCGATACGGAGTACGCTGGCGTGGGAAAACTTTCTACAGAGTATCGAAGCGAAGCCGATATTGTCTTCTCCCGCGCAGCAATCTTACTCTGTACAGAGTACCAGAATACAGCACAACCACGTGACCGCCGATCTATGCAGCCGCTGTCATGCACGATGGATGGAATGTCACCGCGATTTGACGCGAGGGGCGCAATTTCTCTTTCGGGGAAGAGCTGCAATCCACCAGACGTAACCAACGACAAAATGTTGGCGCCAATGCATGGCATCGTGGCCTTAGCTGTGACCCTGGCCGTGGCCGTGACCGTGCGCGCGTTGAACCATTGATCGAGCATGTCTCCCGAACCTACGGAGCACGGAGTACAACGTCCAACGGAGAATTGGAGTCAACGGCAACGGGCCAACGGACATGGCGTCTCCAATTGATTAGAGATTTCGGCTGTACCAAGAGACCAAGGGGAGACGTACTCCGTAGTCATATGCCGAGTATTGCCGGCGTCATTTAAGCGTCTTACTCAGACAAGGGCATGCCTACCCCATAGCTATAGGTGAGCAGTACGGAGTAGATGCTCTGGTCATTTGAACCTGAGGCAGCTATGCCGATTGGCCCCGACTCAGTAATCCTAAGGTCTTGAATCAGATGAGGTGACAACCCTATCCGTAAGGCGAACCACTCCATCAACGTCAACTGTCAACTGTCAACATCAAAGCTTCTTGCCTGATATACTCTTTTATTTATTTATTCCCCGACCTGTGATAGTAATCCACCGTCTCCTCTAGCCTCAAGATCGATCAACAGGGGAAAGCAGATCTATACTGTCTCTGGCACCTCAGAACGGAAGTCCTAACGAGCATCCATGGCTGATCCATATCAAGCATGAACCGCAGCCGTCTCCGTTAACCTGCATCGCCGATCCCAGTCAAAGTGGACTCAGTGACCAGTCGAGAGGCCCGGATCCCAGCGGGTGGGACACTCGTCTCGTGTGTTATTCTCCGGACCATATGCGCGTCGGCCGTTGACGCGTTTCAGCTTGTTTATGTTGTCAGTTGTGCCGGAGTGAGGCGCGTTTAGTAATAAGGCTGGCATTGACACGCAGCTTCTGGTCTGAAATGGCAATGTCGTGGGTAGATCCTGATTGAAGCTATAAAGCTGAGAGTTCCTGCTGTGAGACTCGGCTTGCTCGGCTGGAGGATTCGTTCTAGACCAAGTGGCTGCTGCTGCTAGGTGCATGTGAAGAGCCAACCTGGTGAGGTTGCCATTACTCCTATGTCAGGGAAATGTAGATAGCCCTGGGTGTACTCCGTAGTTATTGTCTACACCATTCTTCTGTCCGTGAATAGACTGAACCTGTTCCCCTGGAGCCCACCCACAGTAGAGATATAGTTACTTATCTTTTAACATGTCTAGAGTGTCAATATGATAGATCTCAGATCTGGTTTTTTTTGTGATAGACGTTGGTTGTGGTTAGTGGAATCTTGCCTGTACTCAATCAGATCTCGAAGTATCTTTTCTCGAGTGACCTTTACACTGCCAATGATCGTCCAGCAGAACTTTTGCGAACTGAGTCAGAGTTTTCTTGACAGCTTGAGATGAGTTAAGCTGTTCAGGGTTATCCGGTTGGTCTGCTCCGTACTCAATATATATATCCACACTGCTTGGCACCAATATTTGATTCAATGCTGATCAATAAGATTTACATAAATTTTTCAAATTGTTAGTTTGAACCTTAACAAGCTGAAGCATAAAATCCAGCATTAGGGAATGGTAACTCAATGGAGAAACACCCTGGAGGTGTGTCTCCCAACGTCCATAAACCACAGCATCAAACCAGCCAGTCAAAATGATATTCCATAACGATTTATTCCAAATCACGGTAATCGACTGTGTTGAAGAGGACCTAATACGGACTATTGTATTAAAAATAACATGGATAAGCTGGAGATAAAATGAATGTTGACAGGAGAGACTGTGGATGATATTTCAATACGCGGTCATCCGGGTATGCAGCATAACAAAATAAACCTCAATGAGGTAGCAGAGAAAAATAGCGAAGTGCATACGGACAGCTCTTAGACAGAATATATTCGTCCCAGCACTGAATTGATTCAAATTCAGCTTTCTAGAGCATGGCCTGTATCTAGAGCGGATGTCCTTGGATAAATAGAGGACCATTGGCTGAGACAAGCTTTGCAAATGAAGAGTCAGCACACTACGGAGTATGCGTCTCGTAACCGGCTAAAACAGACAACTTCCGTGAATATGACAGTGCTTGATTACAGCAGAACGCATCGTTGTCTCATCTCAGCTACAAGGCCAGTCGGAAATCCCGAGACGGCCCGGGGAGAACATACGGAATACGGCAAAGGATTGCGTTCTTCAGCGGCCAGAGGTCTCACCGGGCCAGAATAAGCATAATCCGTACCAGCGCCACAAAACTCGGGCACCAAACGAGATTCATTCGCCCAACGAGAGACTGGAATTCAATGCTTATACGTAGACATTGACCCCAGACCCCAGCCGACCCCGCAAACTCGGGGTAAAGCGCACCGAGCCATCCTGCACGCTCTCCAAGTGCCTCCAACAAAGTCATGATCGACAGCTGTAGTCACATTGGGAGGCAAATGTGGAGAGACTCGGGGGAATGAAGCGCGATGTCTGGGGTTGATATCACGTCCTCATCCTCTGCGGTGGCTCAGCTTTGCTGTTCAAGGCTCGAGTTAGTACAGCATCATGTTATGGAGACACAATTTTCGAGGCAAGACGCTGGTGATGGCGATTGCCATGGCGTCCTGCCAGGCTTTTCTCCTGCTGGGGTTTGATCAGGGTTTGTTCATCCTTTCTAGTTAATCAACGCGCTGACGAGATAGGTGTGATGGCTGGTATTGTTGGCGAAGACGACAATCGATTCGGTATGTCACTCATAACACAGTAGAAGACAAACTAACAAGATAGCCCGCGACTTTAACAAACCAGACGCCGCGATGCAGGGCAACATCACCGCGTTATACGATATTGGCTGTGTGGTTGGATCGATCGTGTGCTACTTTATCGGCGAGCGCTTTGGACGACGAAGCATGTTGATGTCTGGCGGTGGGATTATGGTCATTGGAGCGATTATCCTTTCGACCTCGGACACTGTTGCGCAGTTGATTGTTGGTGAGTACTTTCGTCCATGATATGATCAATGCTGAGTGTATAGGACGGATTGTCACCGGCGTCGGCAACGGAATGAACTCGTCCACGGCACCGGTCTATCAGTCTGAGTGTGCACCTGCAAGATACCGAGGAGCGCTCTTGACGCTGCAGGGAACAGTCACAATTCTGGGTGTCGTGATTGCATACTGGTACTCTCCCTTTCCCCATCTATATCTTTATGTATACTAATGTCGTAGGATGGACTACGGCACAAGCTTCACAGACTCCTCCTTCCAGTGGCGCTTCCCCCTCGCCTTCCAAGCCATCTTCGCTATCCTCCTCGTCCTACAAGTCATCGGCCTCCCAGAGACCCCCCGCTGGCTAGTCCAGCACGACCGCCACGACGAAGCGCGCAATGTCGTTGCCGCAATCGCAGACAGAGACCCCAGCGATCCCGAGATCGTGCGCACAGTTCTCGACATCCAAGTCGGACTGGAGGAGGAGCAGAAAGGCGGGCCCTTCAGGTTCAAGGAGATTTTCACCTGGGGCGAGGAGCAGAATCTGCGGCGGCTGCTGATCATCATCACAGTCGAACTGGGACAGCAATTCACCGGGTCGAACATGATCAATTACTACGGACCCGTCATGTTCCAAACGACAATGGGAATGGGGCGGAATCTGGCTATGATACTCGGCGGTGCCATCCAATGCACATACCTCGTTGGCTCTGCCATTCCAGTCCTGCTGATGGACCGGTTCGGACGACGGACCTTACTCATGGTCTGCTCGGTAGGGCTATGCTTCTGCTTCGTGATGGTAGCGATTCTGCTCTCGCTCGGAAACACCAATGCAGCGTACGGCGCGACGGCATTTATTTTCATATTCCAGATCTTCTACGGCATCGGATGGCTTCCTGTCCCGTGGTTCTATCCCAGTGAAATCAGCACGACACGAACACGAACACGCATGCAGGCTATTGCGTCGGGCTGGAACTGGATGGCTGTATTTGCAGTTGTAAAAATCACACCTTTGGCTTTTGGTACGACCCATCCCACCACACTCAGCTATTTATGCATGCTAACAAGATAGACAACATCGGGTGGCGCACATTCATCATCTTCGCCGTCCTCAACGCCGTCTTCATCCCAATGGTATACTTCTTCTACCCTGAAACCAAGGGCCTGGAACTAGAGGATATCCCGCTGCTGTTCAGCAAGGGGGGTTTCACGGGTGGTGTGTTTACCTCCAAGGGCGGGCGGACCGTCACTCCGGGCCAGCATGCTGAAGAAACGAATGTGAACCGCAAGGTTGAAGGCCTGGGCGTTGAGCAGGTTGAGACTGTTGCGTAGATAGACTTATAGAATGAGATAATGACTTTTATGATTTGCAGGAGTAAACTAAGAGGCCTCCCCTCTACATCTGTAGCCCTAAACAGCCGTACACCCAACAACCCACCTCAAAAGTCTGTGACTTCGCCTCTTGAAGATCGGAAGATCATCCATAACAATTGCAGGGAATAGATTAATCCGCTTCCTTCTTCATGTGCACTATTTATATAAAACAGCCGAGAATGCGTCTGCCCCTGCGTGGATATCGAATGTCTGAAAATCGAGTCAGTTGCGACTACTGTAGAGACTAAGAGGGGATCCCCAGATGCAAAATTTATCACTCCTGAACTTTACCAATGGTTTTGAAGACCAGTGCGAGCGGTGGAATGAATATTACAATAGCTCTGTGTATCACCAAGATGATTCCGGGATATAGTTCTATGTACAGCTCAGTTCTTCAGTCTGGACTCCTCGACCCCTAAAACCTCTTCCAACCATGTATATGAAGCTTCCAAGCTACTGGGATATCCCATATGCAGCAGGCCAGGGTAGAATCTGTCGAGTTAGCCTGATCTTACCTGTGGCTAGTGACTTACCTTCCCTCTTTAGGGCTTCCATGGTTGAATAGCATCAGACAGTCTTCTATCGGCACGACGCCGTCATCGAGGCCCTGATCGTCAGCTTTGCTGGTTGGAGGGTAGAGCACCTACATTCAGAAGAAGCAGCCTCGTAGAAGGCTGATCCAAAACCCTCGTCTCTAGAAGAGAGAACTTGTTCTGTCCCTCATTGACAAACTGTGCAGGGTCATCATAGCCATACTTTTTGGCCCACGCGCGCACAATCCTAGTCTGTTAGCGAAGTAATAAAGGGGACATCAAACTTACGGAAAAGGATATTCATGGTCCTCCACCTTGCTCAGCCACTGCTTATCCAGAAAATAATGAGCCCCTGGCCCATGCGCAATCGACCCAGCAAGCCGGTGCCGATGGGTATGTGCTGCGCGAATGGCATAGAAACCACCAGCACTCAAGCCCCAGACAACAAGCTTGGACATGTCAATATCCAGCCGATCATCCATATATTCCAAAACACTGTCAAGCAGTCGATCCGGGGACTCAGGATCTGTCGGATCTGCGGGTGAGTCGGCCGTCCCTGGAATTTCAAAGACGACTGTTGCCCATCCTCGATTGACAATCTCTTGTGTCCGCGCAGTATTATCAGGTCTGTAGCCATCAAGTCCGGTCATGATTATGACGCAGGGCACGCGGCTCTCTGGCGATGCGTGTTCCGGAACGCGCACATATATCGGTATATGATCGCCGTCACCCCCTGCACGATGCACATGCGGTATAACATGCTCCTGAATAGACGGGGTCCAGAAAGACGCAGCCTGGAGATATACCTTTTTCTGCTGTTCAAACGCAGTCCTCTTAATACCCTTCTCGTCTGGTCCGACGTATGGAAATCGTGAGATCCGGTAGACGACTGCAGCCCGGCGGAGCAGACCAGATGCTGTTTCTGTATCGCTGGTCTTCAACGCTGCCGTCGCTCTGGCTTCTAAATTTTCAGCAACTGGGAGGAAAGTCTCTGTATATTCGTCCGAGAATGCGTCGTTTATATTTTCCTTTCCAGTTAGCAGAGTTCAACCAAGGCGTGGTAAGCATACAGCAATCAGCCGGTCAAAGATCGGCTCAAAGTCCTCCAATCTACCATCATGGAATGGATAGACTGCTTTTGCACACTATACTGGTCAGTACCTTATCATACCAGGTTATTGGACATACTGCAGCCCGCCACCTTGTCTCCCACAGCACTCGAATCGACCCCTTGTGCGGGTAGACGGCATCAAATTTCTCGCCGAGGATCCAGCCCATACTGACAGATTGCAATATAGCTAGCACGAATGTAAGTGACAAGAAGAACATCTCGCTACAAATTCAACGTTGAGGTTATGACGCGGGTACTTGTAGGATCGGCGGCATGTCACCTTCCGTATGCAGCGACGAGTCCCGCATTCTTGACCTTCCAAGGCACCGGATTCCGGGGGTGTGGATTGGTGGAGATTCTGTAACGTCTGGGAATGACCGCCGGTAGATGATGAGTGGTTCGTTTATGGTCAAGCTTTGAGGGTCGTTGGTGATGTAGATGTAAGTGGCGTTGACATGTCGCAGTCAGAAAAGTGTTTCAAGCAGGCACTTCACTAGTAGTTATATTCAGAATATATACAATTATCTGGTGCAGAAAATATGGACTGAACTACAGTCGAGGCAGCAGTTGCTCTCCCGTTTCCAGTCTCACAGCATCCCAGGTTCGATTCACCTACACCATTAGCATATATCCCAGTAAAGTCAGTAGTACTTACATCCTCAACATGATCGTATCCCAACAATTTCGGTGCAAGCCCCGGGTCCCTCCAAGCCAGACACTCTCCCTCTGGCGTCGGGACCATCTGCATTTTGCGATCGCGCTCCTCCTGCTCCGGCCCATCATGCAGGTGATACAGATACTGCTGCGTATTCCCCCGGCGAACAACCATCTGCGTGCGTTCCTTGCGGCATTTCTCAAACACAGCCAAGGCGTGGCGCTTTGCAGATATGAATTCAGGCGACGTTTTATCTGTAGCTGGCGAGTTTGGGAGGCGCGAGAGGACTTCGCCGAGGACTGCCCCGTCTTCGAACGCCATTCCTGCCCTGAGGATGTTAGTCTAGCTATAAGATGTATAGGGGACATACCCAGATGCAAGATACGGTAGGGTTGCGTGCACTGCGTCGCCTATCATGACCCACGAGCCAGAAGGGTGCGTCCACTCGCAGTCGCCGAGACGAATGCACAGCTGCCACTTTTGAACAGACTGGCAGAGTTTCAGCAGTTTTTGAATTCTATTCTGTTAGCACATCTATCTCCAGTCATCCATCTCAGTGATACATACCGAGGATCCCAGCCCTCAAACAACGCACACATCTCCTCGACATTCCCTTCCACCGTCGTAGCCAGCGAGTCTTCAGGGATATCATCCGGGACAAGAAGCACCATATTAAACAGCTTTCCCCCGCGGAGAACATAATTCACCGCATGCTTATCTGGCCCAAGCCAGTAATTCACCTGGGGATGTGTAACGAAGGACCGCAGCTCTGGATCCTTGAGCATCTCCTCCGTAGAAAGCAGCAGCCTGTACGCCAGATCCCCCGTTTTAATCGGCGGTTCTGGTCTTCCCAACAGCGACTCTGTCAGCTTGCTAAACACCCCATCACATCCAATAACCAGATCACCAGTGAAAACCCGCCCATCAGCAGCTATGGCACTCGCGCTCGCCCCATCCTCCGCAGGAACCACATCCTTAACCCTCACCCCGGTAGTCAACTGCGCCCCCAGCTCAACCGCCCTGTTAACAAGAACACGATGCAAATCCGCCCGATGAAAGTCCCTATACCACGTCCCGGGATACTGCGCCTCGGACTCCTCAAAATCCAACGACGAAATCAGCTCCCCCTTCCACCCAACAAAGTTGCAGAATCGCGGAAAAGTAGCGTATTTCAACAATTCCTCTCCCAACCCCCAGTGCTGTAGTACTCTGGAAGAGTTCGGCAGGACTTGGATCCCCGCGCCGATCTCGCCGATTTCTTTGGCGGATTCGAGGAGGTGCACGGTGTGGCCTGCTAGGAGGCAGGCGATTGTTGCGCCGACGCCTGCGAGGCCGGCGCCTACTATGACGATCTACTTTGTTAGAGACGACAAGTCAGAGAATGGGGGAGTACCTCGAGTCTGGCGGCCTCGTGCCGGAACTGTTTCTCTGCGATGGGGATGGACATTGTGCTGTTTGATAAAATGATTACGGATTATGGTATGCTGATATTTATGAGGATATCGAGGGTGTCAACCCCACAGATACATATGTAGTACATGCATGGCACTCGTCAAAGGTGGGGGTTATCACACATAAATGGGCAGGCCGCAGTTCAAGCAACATCACAGGATTATCCGTTGCAACCACCGTCATTGTTGTCACCATGTCAAGAGTAAGTGCTCCGGACTTCGCGGCGATGCTAACAGACAGTTCTCGCTTCAAGGTCGAACAGCGCTGGTGACCGGCGGCGGACGGGGATGCGGTCTTGCACTTGCACGAGGCCTTGCTGAAGCCGGTGCAGACGTTGCAGTATTCGACGTGATTGAGCCTTCAGCAACATTTCATGCAATTGAAAAAGAGTGTCATGTCAAGACAGCTTACTACAAGTACCACTCCCAAATCCGTACGGGGCATCAGCTAACGAGCAGGGTCGACGTCTCCTCGGAGGAATCATTAAAGAACGGCTTCTCCCAATTCCAATCCGACTTCTCCAACAAGCTCGATATATGCGTTCCCTGCGCAGGAATAAACCGGCACACTCCATTCCTCGACTTCACCTACGCCGAACACTCCTCCCTCTTATCCGTCAACGTCCTCGGCCTGTACTTCACCGCGCAGCACGCAGCAAAGCAAATGATATCCAACGGGACAAAACACGGGAGCATTATTCTCGTAGCCAGCATGGCGAGCCACGTCGCAGTGCGAAACCAGAACTGCTCCGCGTATTGCGGGAGCAAGGGCGCCGTTAGGGCCATGTGTCCTGCTATTGCAAAGGAACTAGCTCCTTACGTACGCCTCTCCCAACCTCATCTTTAAACGGGTTCCAGCTAATTTGCAGGGCATACGCGTAAATACAATCAGCCCCGGGTACGTCGATACCGAAATGACCGCTGCGTTCGGACACTTGGTAGAAGGGTGGAAAAGCGAGACGATCAACGGCCGCATTGCGCAGCCGGAGGATATCATGGGCGCGTGTGTGTTTCTTGCGAGTGATGCGAGTGCGTATATGACGGGGCAGGATGTTGTTGTGGATGGGGGGGTCACTAGGGTTTCTTAGCTAGTACCCATAGACAATAGAGGACCAGACGGTATCATAGTAGTTTACCCACTCTGCATGTACTCCAACTGTACTGACTCCAACTGTACTCTGACTGCTTCTTATCTAAAGTGGGGGTCGTGCCTCCACTCCACTGTTGAACCACCACTGTAGAATACAATATGAAGCGCACAGCATCCCAAGCAGCTCTGGATAATTATAACGAAAGGAAAATGACACCCAGCGCAACAGATCAAGGCTTCACTGACGCCACTCCAGCCGGCGAAACGACCGTCGTGATTGTCGGTGCCGGACCGTCTGGGTTGATGCTTGCGTACGTCTCCAATCTTCAGATGAACACACTCAAAAGAACTCGAACTGACAAATGCAGAGTGAATCTCACACGCCTCGGCATCCCAATTCTCCTCCTCGACGACCGCCTCGACAGGACATCTACCGGAAAGGCAGACGGGATCCAACCCAAGACGATCGAGACGCTGAAGCAGTTGGGTTTAGCTGATAAACTACTCAAGAATGGGGCGAGAGTCTACGATATTTCATTCTGGGTACGCCTTTTCAAGTGGTGTGTTTGTTAGTCTAACGTCGCAGGACTCAACACCATCCACGCCTCTCTCCCGCAAAGGCCGGCAAATCCACTACCCTGATCATCTCGTCGGTGCATCCGATCCGTACATTCTACTGGCTCACCAAGGGATGCTCGAGGATGTTCTAATCCAAGATTTAATGGAGCGCGGCGTGTCCGTCACACGGGGGAGCCCGTTCATTTCTGCTTCCAGAGTGAACGGGAAACTGGATGTCATTTACCATGACCTCAGTACAGGAAAGAAAGTAGTCAAGGCAGACTACCTCGTTGGCTGCGATGGGGCACGGTCAAAGGTCAGGGAATTTATACCCGATGCCCAGCTGGAAGGCGAGATGACGAATGCATCGTGGGGGGTTCTTGACGGTACATGAACACTAACTACAATACTAAATCCACGCTAACAAGTGTAGGCGTGATTGAAACAGACTTCCCCGACCTCTGGAGCAAAGTCGCCGTGCGCTCTCACACCGTCGGGTCCATCCTCTGGATTCCTCGCGAACGGGGCATGACGAGACTCTATGTCGAGTTGAGCGCTACAGCCGGAGAACGAGTCGACAAGGCAAAAGCTACACCGGAGTATGTCATGGACCGAGCAAAGAAGGCAATGGAGCCGTTTCATCTGGAGTGGACGTCAATTGGTACGTCTTTCTCTCCTTTGGTAGCGAGGCTAATGAGTAGAATGGTTCGGGAATTATGTTGTCGGCCAGCGCGTTGCGAGACACTTTTCAGATGATAAGCAGCAGATATTTATTGCTGGTGATGTATGTCTCCCCTTTCTGGTGTTTCTCAAGCTAATAGACAGGCCGGCCACTGCCACTCTGCCCTAGCAGCCCAAGGCGCAAACACAAGCATGCACGACTCTTTCAACCTCGCGTGGAAGTTGAATCTGGTTCACCGAGGTCTGGCCTCCCCCTCTCTACTCGAAACATACGAAGATGAGCGGCGGAAAATAGCAAACGACTTGATTGCGTTCGATGCAGGACACTGCGCTGCATTTGAAGCCGGGGAAGCAGCACTCGCGCAGAACTTTAACGACAACATCCGATTCATTTCTGGAGTCGGAGCAGAGTATGATGCTGGTTTACTTACAAAGGCTGCAACTACCTCAGGGTTAAGAGCAGGCGCGCTCCTCATCCCGGCTAAAGCAACGCGGTATATCGATGCCAATCCTGTTGATCTCCAGCTCGACATCCCGCTGTTGGGTCAGTTCAGGATGTACTTCATTGTCCCTGACATTCAAGCTGCAAGTTCATTTTTGGAGACCGTCTGCAGAGGGATAAACAAGTCCCAACTCTCCAAGTCATCTACACTGGCACGATCATCATACAACACTCTTCCCCGAGGCTGGGCCGCAGACGATGCATACACCGTTCCGGAGAGATACACTTCTGTCTCTGACATTCTCACCCTAGCCCTAATCACCACGTCCGCAAGGGAAGACTTTGAAATCGCGGACCTTCCATCCGAGCTGCAGAAGAGCCGGTGGTCAGTCTACCTGGATGATACTGAAGCCGGATGTACTGACAAGTGGGTTGGGGAGATGGCCACCTCTCAAGTTGGAATTGTCCTTGTTCGGCCGGATGGGTATGTTGGTGCTGTGGAGAGGTGGGATGTTGGCCAGGGGGAGAGGGCTAAGCAGTGGGTGGATGAGTATTTCAGTTTCTTGGTGTAGCTTTAAAGTATAGATTGCTGAGGTCTGATATAACGCTTCCTAACTCGAGGATAATTTAGATGCATCCTGAATAATCAAGCAACAGCAACAAAGAATGCCTTCTCGCCTTCTCTCCTCTGCACTTCTGCCTTTTTCACAATCTCATCCCCAACGGCCAGTCTGATTCTCTCTACAGTCGCCGGACTATCCAGCACTAATCTTTCCATCTCTCCCCTTTCGTGTCTCGCACTTCTGAGTGCATCCCTAATTGCAAACAGCACCGCAGCACCCATAAACAGCGGCGGCTCGCCAATCCCTTTACTCGATTGGATGGTCTTTCCCTTCAAGCTGGCCCACTCATTCTGGAGGAAACTGACATTAAACTCTTGAGGAATATCAGCAAATCCCGGGATTTTATAGTTGCCTGGCCCGCGGGTCATCAGTTGACCGCTTTGACTCCACAGCGACTCTTCCATTGTGAATAGTCCCTGGCCTTGGACAAACGCCCCTTCAATCTGCCCGTAGTCAATGGCAGGGTTGATGGATCGTCCAACGTCCATTTTGATGTCTGTTCGGAGGACCGTGTGGCTGCCAGTCAAGAGATCGAGTTCGATTTCCGTGCATGCCACGCCCTGCTTCTTAGCAACCTGTCCGATAAGTAGTGAGAGACATACCTGAGTGAAGTAAAAGTACATCGGCTTGACCGTTTCAGGATCGTAATTCCCCCAGACGTACCCGATATCAGGCATTTTCCAGAACCCGGTTGCAGAGAGGTTGACTCTATCTTTGTACGCTGCCTTGGCTAGTTCTCCTAGAGATGCACTACCCAGTGTCTCGCGATACGGCTTCAGCCGCTCGTTGATCTGGTCGCAGGCATGCTTGACTGCCATTCCATTCAGGTCACTGCCACTACTCGCAGCAGTGGGCGAGGCATTCGCACTTTGATACGAGGAAGTATCCTGGGTATAAACCTGATCAACAGAAACACCAAGCTCCTGAGCAGCAACCTGCACCATCTTCGTGTACAGCCCCTGCCCCATCTCCGTCCCGCCGTGATTAAGCAGGACAGAGCCGTCGGTGTACACTCTAACCGAAGCAGTAGCCTGGTTCAGATGCAGGGCTGTAGCAAAAGAGATGCCGAACTTCGTTGGAATGAGACAAATCCCACGCTTGCGGTATCGATGCGTCGAGTTGAACGCGTCCACTGCTTTGCGTCTCTCCTCGTACTTTGTCTCTTCCTTGACCTGCTGCAGGAGGAGTGGAACGTGCCAGTCCTCGTCGATAGTCTGTAGGAATGGCGTGCGCTGGCCGATTTCATACAGATTTCTCTGCCGGATAATATCAACACTTATATCCAGATGCTCCGCAACAGCAGAGACAATACTCTCAGTGATGAACATCGCCTGCGGGGCCCCGAACCCACGGAAAGCTGTATTGCTATGCGTATTCGTCTTGCACACCCAGCCTCTTAACCAAACATTCGGGATATAGTAGCAGTTATCAAGATGCGTGAGACACCGATCCATCACCGCGCAGGACATATCAACGCTATAGCCGGCATTATTATACGCATCGGCATCAAGAACCTGAAACTTCCCCTGCGCATCGAACCCAATCCGCCATCGACATTGGACGGGATGTCTCTGGCCAGATGTCATCATGTCCTCGTCGCGATTGAGCATGATCCGAACAGGACGGCGGGTTTTCTTCGCAGCCAGCGCGACAATGCATGCGATTGGGACAGAGCGCGACTCTTTTCCTCCAAAGGCACCGCCCATGCGTCGGACGCGGGCGTTGACTTTGTGGCGCGGGACGGAGAGGACTTGGGAGAGGAAGTCTTGTGTTTCCATCCTACACCATGACCCTGGTTAGACATCTAGATAGTGGTAAAGTGGAGGGGGACATACGTGTTTTGTGTGCTTGACCAGACGTCCATGCTTCCGTCTTCGGCATGAGGCACTGCAACCGCGGCGTTTGTTTCGAGATAGAAGTGCTCCTGGCCGCCGATGCGTGTTGTACCTGATAGTGTATACTCGCAGTTGTCAAGTACAGAGTTGATATTCTCTGGCTTCGCCCCCCGTCGCAGCTCCTTACCATGTTTGAAGAACGACTCCACTGCAATAGCTTCATCAATTGTAATAATTGCCGGAAGATCCTCATACACGACCTTGACAGCCCTCGCCGCAGCCTGCGCAGTGAGGACATCCTCCGCATACACAAGGCCAATCGGCTGACCATGTGAGAGGACCTTATCCTTTGCAAAGAACGGCTCGTCATGGACCACAGAACCCCATACATTCTTCTCATCAGAGATCTCCGTGTGGTCTACATATCCAAGCGCGCCCTTCTCAAACGCAGGCGTCCAATCCACAGAGACAAGCTTCGCATGCGCGCGCTGCGACAGTACCAACGCACCATGCAACTCCCTATGCAGCGGCGGCATATCATCAACGTACTCCGCCTCGCCAGTGGCATGTTTCAGCCCAGAAAGATGGGGGACCTGCGTCCCGACAATCCGCTGGGCGTGCGGGTTGTCATTATCTCTCGAACCCGTGGATATCCCACGATGAATCTCCTCGACGAGATCACTTTCGAACTCAAGCCCAAGTTTCTGTTTAACGTGTTCCCAGAAGCGCGTGAAGAGGGAGAGAACGAGTGTTTTTCTGTATGTTGCCAGTCCGCCGGGGACGGTGTACGGGAGGTTGAATTCTTGGTTTAGGGAATCGAGGACGGTGTCTAGGACCGCGTCGTCGGCCCAGCGTTTTCCAATTAGTGCTTCTGACGACTTTATGGCGAGGACTGTTGTCGGTGCCATCCCGCCGAATGCAAGCGATATATCTTGGACTGTATGCTCGTTTGACAAACAGACGCGGAATGCAGCAGTGACGATGGCGATATCGTCGTCTTTGCGCTTTGCTTGTTTATATGCGTTCGTTATCTCGATTCCGTTCTTCGAGGGCATCGGGATGGAGATTCTGGTTATGACGCAGCCGGCAGGGAGAGAAGTCTTTCTGTATCCTTTGAACATGTCCTTCATGGGAATCACTGTCTCAGTTTCCAAAGTCCTTACATGGACAGTCGCATTCAACGCTAGAAGAAGAGGATTCATATCGGAAATCGGACTCGCAGTCGCAATATTCCCCGCCAGCGAAGCCGCATTGCGGATCTGTCGTCCTGCAAAATATCGCAGCGTTCGTGCAATTGAACTCAGCACCGAATCGTAGCCGGGATTACTCGCTTTGAAGAGAGGAATGCACCGGAGACATTCTGCTTCGATATCTGACAGAGACGCAGAGCCGCCAATATGTAGGGCTGAATTGTCGTCGCTCCACGAGATGGACGTGAGCTCTGCAATGTCCCCGACAAAGACACTAACCGGGGGAGAGAAATCCTTGAAGCGGACGTCGACTTGGACTTCACTTGCGCCTGTGACGAGTGTTGCAGTGGGATATATAGAGAGGACATGCAGGGTTTCCTCAAGCGAGGTTGGTTTGATCCACGAGTGTTCTTCATTTCCGTAGGAGAGAAGTTTCGGTTCGAATTTCGATAGACCAGGTGGGAATATCAGCTCTGTACTCGGTGAATACGGGATAAAGTCAAACTGCTTTGGCGAAGGAAGCGACGGCGTCGTCAGATCTGTCTCTGTCTCGCTCGCTGAACTGCATGATGTCCCTGGACTGTCACGACAGCATCCTCCAGGACGACCACAGCTTGACTTTTGACTCAAACTATCACTCTCTCCTAGCTCGTCTTTATCAGGCAAAACCGAGGGAAGGATGTTTGTCGTCGCGTTCAGATCCTCCCTGATAAACGTCCGCGCAGCCTCTAAGATCGGTTTATACCCTGTACACCTGCACAGATTCCCATCTAAATGGCCTTTACTCTCGATATCATCTGCAGACAGTGTATACACTCCGGTAACAGGATCGTATGCATTCCGGATCAGCGCATACAGCGACATGACAATCCCCGGCGTGCAGAACCCGCATTGCGAGCCGTGCAGCTTTGCAATCCTTTCTTGTAAAGGATGAGGGTTATCAACGCTGCCGAGGCCTTCGATTGTGATTACATGCTTTCCGGAGACTTTCCTATTAGCTCTATCCAATACAGGTAATGAGGGTGATACCTCCAATAAGCGGATACAGACATGCATTCACAGCAAGATGCCGGATCCGCCCTGTTGATTGTTTCGTCTGTAGAACAACCGTGCAGGCTCCGCATCCACCCTCGCCACATCCCAGCTTCGTCCCCTTGAGGCCATCCTGCGAGCGGATGAAGTCGAGGAGCGTCCACCGGGGATGGGGGGTGAGTGTGATGGGGGTGCCGTTGAGGTAGAACGAGAGGGGTGAATGCAGCTCCATTGCGTATAGCAAACGAGAAGATGCAGATAGATCTTCTTTTCTATGATAAATTGATCCATCCATGATAAATGGTTCAGCTGCAGAGATTACTCCATAGATATGCAGATACCCTGCTGACCCCCACCCTCACCTTCACTCGCCACTCCCCACCCTTGAAAATGTACACAACAGTGGTGTATCTGCATATAAGACGTCCTCGTACCTGAGCACTTACACTCAATCAGCAAGTATCTCTTGAAGTAATTCTCGCAATGGGCTCCCTCTCCCCCCTCGAACCACTCTTCCAGCCCCTGAAGCTCGGAGCCCTGAACCTCCAGCACAGAATCATCCAAGCACCATGCACACGCATGCGCTCAACCAAGGAATCAGACGGCGTCTGGGTCCCGAACGATCTCAACGTCGAATACTACTCCCAGCGCGCATCAAAAGGCGGGCTTATGCTCACTGAAGCAACGCCAATTTCTCACTCTGTAACCCCCCCCCTGATCATAGTACATATGCAGAGTATACTAACAGGTTAGGCCGCAGGATACCCCGGCGTTCCCGGGATATTCACGCCCAGCCAAATCGCAGCCTGGAAAAAAGTCACCGACGCAGTGCACGCCAAAGGTGGGTTGATCCTCTGCCAACTATGGCACGTCGGCCGCGCAACGACACCGGGTTTCCTCGGCGGGAAGGGCACTGTTTCGTCTAGTAATATTCCTATCTCGGGCAAGGCGTTGGACGGGACGGAGTATGCTGCTGCGCCGCCGAGGGCGATGACTGTAGATGAGATCAAGGATGTTGTCGCGGAGTATGCGGCTGCTTCGAAGAGAGCGCTTGAGGCTGGGTTTGATGGTGTGGAGATTCATGGTACCTGCCCAGTTACCCTGTCGATGCTTCAGTACTAACTACTCAGGTGGAAATGGGTACCTGCTCGATCAATTCCTGCACGACAACGTCAACACCCGGACCGACGAGTACGGCGGGTCCATCGAGAACAGATCCCGGATTGTCCTTGAGATTATCACCGCCGTTAGTCAGGCCATTGGCCCTGAGCGCGTGGGCATTCGTTTGTCTCCGTACAACTACTTCCAGGATACACGGGACTCGAACCCACAAGCCCACTGGGGCTATTTGTGCAATCAAATCTCCTCTCTCGGAGAGAATGCAAAACCCGCATACGTACACATGATCGAGCCGCGCTTCGACGAGATCCTCAACGAGAGCGAGAAGATCACCGCGCTGGAAACAACGCAGGATGTATCCAAGCCGTCGCTCGACTCCTTCAGAGGTATTCTCAAAAAGGGAGACGTTAGTTTCATTGCGGCAGGGAACTTCAAGGCCGAGAATGCGGGGGAGAAGGTCCTCAGTGATGGAGCTGATGCTGTTGCCTTTGGGCGCTTGTTTATCAGTAATCCTGACTTGCCGAGACGGTTGAAGGAGGGTATTCCCTTGACTAAGTATGATCGCGACACGTTTTATGGGGCGACGCCCCCGGAGAAGGGGTATACAGACTACGCATTTGCAGCATAGATACATATCAGTAACAATAAGATTATTAAACTTATACTAATCAGATCCTAAGCCAAGTAATACCTTCATCGCATCGTGTACAACCGCCCACCGCACCACCGCCAACTGCTGCGCCATAGCCCTAACCAGGGGACGCGTATCATACCCCCCAGCAAGATTAATCAACTCGTCAGGACTTGACGTCGTCATGGCCACAATCAACGACGACAGATCCGTCGGTTTATGCCTGATATCCTTCTCAGCACCCCCCGAGTGAAATGCCCACACCGTCAACGTAGCAAGATACAAGCACCACGGAAAGTGAAACGCATCAGTCTGATCCCAGTCATGCAGACTGAGAACTGCATCCTGCAGAAGCAACGCTGCATGTTTAGCAGCACTCGAACACCCTGTCCCAGTTATCCAAGCGGATAGCCCCCTCCTCGACCTGATAAAGTCACGCTCCGAAACAGCTCTTCCCAGAATCTGCGCCGCCCCAGCAGCAATCTGCAGATCCAAAACCTCCACATGCAGAGCAAGACTGGCAGCGCGATACAGAGCCATAGCAGAAGCCTTCAACGCAGTGAACCGCCTTGCCTCGTCAATCGGCGAGGGGAAAGCAAGTTTCATATTCAAGCAGTCCGCATCCAAGTCCGCTTTCCACAGATCATACGCCCTGCTCATACGGGGTGTCCAGGCCCCGACCCGCTCTGGTGTCTCTGATCGCAGCGTCGTCTGGTCGCGCCGTTTGAGGTCCGCGCTTATAGACATTAACCCGTGGAGGACAACGAGCCTCGACAGACCGGGGAGATCGCGTGGGCGGGAGGTCGAATTAGGCGTAACATATCCCTTTAACACAGAGAGGAACGCATGTTCTGTTTCTTTGGAGGCATGTCTGCTCCATTCCTCTGGTGTATGCGCGTCCCATGCAGCGGAGGAGCAAGGCAGGGAGGAGCGGATCTCGAATGCAGACATGCAGAGGGACTGCGAGAAGAGGACTGCATGTTCAGTATCCCACATGAAGCACTGGAAGGCAAGGCGTTTGCGCTGTTCATCTTGCATGGCTTCTCGCCAGGCTTTTTCTAACTCTGCACCGGAAACCCCTGATGGGGTATGTGACGAGCGGATCGAACAGCATGTAGACCTCCTAATCAACTTAATCAACACGCAATGAAACAACTGCGCGCGTTCACGCTGCTTCGGCCCCGCGCGCATCTTCCCAAAACAATCTATCAGCAGCATCGCCTGCAGAACCCACAGCTCGGGATTGGGAGAAAAGGCCTCGTTGCAGAAGAGCTGGTTGCGGAGGGAGTCGTGGATTCCGACGGCGAGTTGGTGCGCTTCTCGACTGCAGTATGTTGCGCCCATGGAGAGGATCGCTGCGAGAAAGACGGGTTCGATTGTATTTAGGTCGAATGTTGCTGTGTGGATCAGGGGGTAAACAGTGTTGAAGCGGGAGAAGAAGAGGTTGCTGTAGTTCTGCAGTGCAGATAGACTCAGTAACGGGGAGTCGAGGTTCAGTGGCTGGCCGTGGATATCGACCGGTGGGCTTTGGGCAATTAATGCGAGTATACCTCGTCTAGCGTCGTCGTTTATCTGTGGTTGAAGCGGGACTGGTTCGATGGAAGTAGACCCAGTCATCCAGTCCATATCCGGGTCTCGTCTAGGGTTGCGCTCAACAAACGATGCAGCTTGCAGGAGGACCGAAGAGCCATCTTCCTGGTTGAATGTAGGCAGACCATTGAAATCTATATCCAGATCCAGATTCAGCATCGGGTCCTGCTCGATTGGGTCTGTGAATGGAACGAGGTCAGGCCCGAGAGGGAGCTCCAGATGGGTGAATGCATCGTCTAGGGAGGCAACGTCGAACAACCAATTATAGTTTCCTGTCGCGGCGAATGGGAGATTGAAGTCGGTTGCTTTTTTGTCAGCACAGCAGTCACAATATAGTAGGGGAGACATACCAGTGTCCATTAGTGAATTTCCCTCAAATTCCCACCACGACCCATCCGCGGCATCAAACTGCCCCGGTATAGGCTCGACATACGGCTCAAACGGACCCCCCGGCATCATTGGCGCAAGGAGGGGATCCGAGTCTAGATCCTCGTCAATCGACAGGGCATGTTCACCACCAGCAGAGCCCGGCGGGGAGACAGGAGCACCAGGATGGTCAGACTGGCCAGAGACCGAGACCGACGCCGACGCAGAGCCAGAAGTAGACGACTGACACGGGAACTGTGATTGCTTCTGCCGGTTCTGCCTCTTCGGTGGTCTCACGACTATCCTCCCATCTTCAGCTCTCCGCATCCGTTTTCGCGTTTCGAGGACCCCCTTTCCCGCACCTCCTGCTTCAGCGTCTTTCTTCTCATGACGAGTCATATGGCGCGTTAGCAAATCAGGACGGGAAAAGTGCGTCAGGCATCGCTGGCACGTATATCCAGTACTCCCAGATTCGGTATCATGGTTGAGAGAGTGGCGGCGTAGATGCTCAGCCCGGGTAAAGACCTTGGAGCAGCCTGGGTGCGAGCACGCGTGTTTCTTCATTTTGCTGCTGTTTTGAGGGAGGGCGATGGGTATATCTAGCTTACTCCAAGTTTGGAGTCTTTGCTATCTACTTATCAGGCAGATAACGTGCGGGGTAGACTACTGTAAGCAGCAAATCGGAGAAGTGGTGTGGAGGTTATACAAGACAGCCCTAACTAGCCTTCTATCTGAATCTACATCAGAGTACAGAGTCTAAATAAAATACCTCCAATTAGCACTCTTCTCTCCATCACCGAGCATACTCGTCTCGACCTGCCCAGCTTTGATCTTGACCCCCTGCTCTCTATCCCGCCGTCGATTCTCCCATCTCATCCAACCCCCCATCACCCCCGTCGCGACAATACAAACCCCATTGCACGCACACGTCGCCACCAGCGTAGGGATATACTTGGGCGCATACTCCGTCCGAAAGGTAGCAGCACTCAACACGCCGGCTATATTCCCCAATCCGACAAAGAAACCCGTATTCGCAGCGCGGGAGTTCTCATTTGTATTATTGTTATTATGCCACGCATGCACCAGACAGGAAGGGATATACGCCCCCGCTGCTAAAAGGAAGCAGGCAAAGTACGAGACGGCTTTATTATTGACCACGTCGATGCACGCGAGGATCAGCATGCCCACTAGTGAGAGGACCAGCGAGAAGATTATATGCAGGGACCGCTCGCGGAAGAGATCTGACGATTTCGCGACGACGAGGAGAACCACCGCGCCGACGAGATTCGGCGCCACGGTCCAGAGGTTTGTTTTGACGGTGCTGTACCCGAGACGGGCGACGATCTTCTCATTAGCAGCCTGTCAGAGAAAAGGATGGAAAGACGTACAATAGGAAAGAAGTTCATGGCCGTTGCATACGCAACGGGATACGTAAACGTTATCAGAGCCCAAAGGGGAAACTTCCAATCACTCCACGTCTGAAACGCAGCCTTGAGCTCGAGCTTGGTCTCAACTTCAGCCGACGTATCTCTAAGCAGTCTCGCACTCGCGGCCTCTCTCTCCCTAGGTGTCAGAAACCACGCGCTCTGCGCAGTATCAGGAAGCCACCAGAACGCAACGACACCAATGATAAGGGTCATCGCGCCCTCGACAATAAACAGCCACTGCCACCCTTTAACAGTTGGGTGGTTTATCTGGAACAGGCCGAATGAAATCAGCCCGCTGAATGCGGAGGCAAGGACGGCAAAGGATTGCAGGATTGCGAGGCGGAAGCCCATTTCGCCGCGGGTGTAGAAGAGCGTGAAGTAGAAAGTTGCCCCGGCGAAGAAGCCTGCTTCGAAGACTCTACTTTATTAGCCTGTCCGTAGTCACTGCTTTGAGGGGGCGTACCCTAGGATAATGCGGATGGCGAGCAGGCCGCCGAAATTGTGTGCTGCGCATTGGCACATGGCGCAGATGCCCCAGACGGTGGTCACTAGAGTCGTTAGCATTTACTTTTACTTGTATCTGAGGTGCATACTCAGAGAAAGCATCGTCCGTGCTGAATACTTCTTGATGAGGAGATTCCACGGCAAATCAAACAGGCCAAAGGGGATATAGAACAGGAGGATGAGTAGGGAGTACTCGTTTCCTTTGAGATGGATGTCCTCTTCCAGGCCGTCGGTTTTTGCATTTGCGAGATTGCTCTATATTTGTTAGTTATTGCCTTGAAGATGTTGTAAGACGTACCCTGTCCATGCAGTCGAAAAAGTACATCTAATGGTCAGCCATCAGCTACTATACGGCAGACACATACCAGGCACAGCAACGGCAGCACGAAAAAGTCCACCTTGCGGACTATTCCATTAGCATTCATCATTACTTCATAGACCAACATACCATAACTCTTCTCCGCCTCTGTATCAACATAGACACTCGTCTCCCCAGCCTTGGCCTCGGTATCATTCTCCGGACCCCCCGAAACAGACCTCTTCTCAGTGCTGATGCTTGTACCACCCATGACGACAAACAGGACAGAACACCGAACGAATCCAAAAAGTGGATGAATCGAGTGGAGAACTGGGATTTATAATCTGTCTGCTGCACTCCTTACCTCATGTGCGACACTGTGCAACCCCAACTTTGCTATCACGGCCACTGCAGTCCTCGATAGCCTCGAGGAGATAACATGGCTATGGAGTATGCAGTCGATCGGTGGAGTCATCCTTGCAGAGTTAGACTGCAAGGATCCTGTATCTAATCAGCCCCCATTCTTGTCATCCCACTTTTGATGTACTCCGTATACTTGTTTAAATGCCAGTATACTCCAACACGGACTTCAGCCCGGCAAGTTAAACTTGGCTGTAGATGTAGACGTAGATAAAGTAGCTCCAACCATCAACAGCACAAACCACCATTAACTTACGGTATATCGTACAACATCAACATGCCCGCCCCCCCAATCCTCGACTTCAGCCCCTTCTACGGCACCGACGCCGCCGCAAAGGCCAATCTCGTCGCGCAGGTCCGCGAGTCATGCGAATATAACGGCTTCTTCCAGATCACGGGCCACCGCATCCCGCGCGAGCTGCAGCAGCGGGTAATGGACTGCGCGAAGCGGTTCTTTACTCTGCCACTCGAGGAGAAGATGCTGATTGATAAGAGTACTTACCCGCTTACCCAGTGGCCAGAAGAAGTGAAAGAGACTGATATATTGGCAGGCCGCAATACGTTTAATCGGGGCTACGAGCTTCTGCGATCGCAGATGCTGGAAGTGGGCACTGCGCCGGAACTCAAGGAGGGTTTGTATATCGGCGAGGAAATCGGCGAGGATCATCCATACTTTGTGAATAAGAGATTGAACAGTGGACCTAATCAGGTACTCCTCAATATTCCACATTAAGCGCAAAGCTAATGATAATAAAGTGGCCATCGACCGTCCCCTCCGCAGACGAATTCCGCTCTACCTCCATGGAATACTACCACGCTGTCTACGCCCTCGCAAAAGACGTGCTGGCTGTACTCGCCCTAACCCTCGACGTGGAAGAGACATTCTTCGACCCGCTCACTTCAGGCGGAGTCGCCACAATGCGCATGTTGCACTACCCATCGCAGCCCAAAGACGCAGACGAGAAACTGAACAGGGGCATTGGGGCACACACGGACTTCGGATGCGTTACTCTTCTATTACAGGACGAAGTCGATGGATTACAGGTACTCGATGGGCCGAGCGGGGAGTGGTTAGACGTCCAACCCGTCCCTGGCGCATACGTCGTGAATCTCGGCGACCTGATGATGCGGATGGCCAACGACCGGTACAAATCAAATATCCACCGGGTGATCAACAAGTCCGGTAGAGAGAGGTACTCGATTCCGTTCTTCTTTAGCGGCAACCCAGACCATGTTTGTGAGTGTCTTCCGAACTGTTGCAAGGAGGGGGAAGAGCCAAAATATGCTCCTATTACGGTGGAGGATATGGTCAAGGGCGCGTATAAGAGGAGTTATGGCCGGGCGGAGGCGTATAAGAAGGAACTTGCTGAGAAGGCGAAGAACGGTATTCAGGCGGTGCAGGCTCCTGCTATTGCTGCTTAGTTGTTTGTTTAGTCTCTTTGTCATGTATTATGTTGTTATGCCATGCCTCCTTATCAAATCACTAACCCTAAGCCATCCCCTATAATGGGGACAGCGGATCACTTATCAGTACCCCCACCCCTTGCATCGGGATCCGTAAGCAGCCCTAGCTCCTGGCCTGGCACGACGGTATATCTTGCCTTCATCGCTAACACGGCAGTATCCAACACATCAGTCATGGAAGTGGAAATCATCAAGAGCGAAAAAGGCCCAGTCCCGGCTGAAGTCCCTGAAGATGTTGGGAAGATGGAGGTGGTGGACGATCTCGAGATGGAGCAGTTCTACGGTTCTTCAACCAGTGATGCATACAGACTCAAGTCTGAGCTGGTCTCGCAGTGTATGGCGGAAATAGGGATGGGGAGGTACGTCTTCAGTCCGTTACTTGGATATATCTAATGATCAGGTTTCAATGGAAGCTCTTTGTCGTGACCGGGTTCGGCTGGATTGTTGATAATCTTGCAAGGTAATTGCATTGTCAGATGTACGTTTGTATACTGACTTCTCAGTCAAGGAATCGCGTCCGTCCAACCCCCAATCCAGCTTGAATTCACCGGCATCAAACAGGTCAGCTACAGCTCGGTAGCATACTACATCGGCATGATCCTGGGGGCCTCATTCTGGGGAATATCGTCCGACCTGATCGGGCGTAAACCCGCGTTCATGACAACCCTACTCCTAGCAGGAATCTTCCTCTGCGCCGCAGCAGGGACCCTGAACTTTGTCGCTTTCAGTGCTCTCTGGGCTGTTATTGGAACTGCCTGTGGCGGAAACGTTGTCGTCGATAGCTTCATTTTCCTAGAGTTTGTCCCCGGCAGTCACCAGTACCTGTTGACTGCGCTGAGTGCGTGGTGGAATCTCGGCCAGCTGATCGTCTCCCTTCTTGCTTGGGTGTTTCTGGCCAACTTCAGCTGTCCGACTGATGCGACGCCAGAGACTTGTGATAGGTCTCATAATATGGGCTGGTACGTCTCCACAAGAAAGATAGACAGGGAGCTAATTCCAGCAGGAGATACACCCTCATTACCCTCGGCGGGCTCGCCCTCGCGTTCACCATCATTCGCATATTCATCTTTAAACTCCCCGAGACACCGCGATACCTGCTCTCTCAAGGCAAAGACCAAGCAGTGGTGGATACAGTCAACTACGTTGCGCGTCAGAACGGCAAGCCCGAGCCATTGACTCTGTCGATGTTTCAAGCAATCGACGTCCGACTGGGCATCAATCCAGCTAGTGAAGAGACGGGCTTGTCGAAACGCGAGATCGTCAAGGAGAATATGAAAGACTTCAAGGGCTCGCATTATAAAGCGCTCTTTGCGACGAGGAAACTGTCTCTCCATACGGTTTTGATCTGGGGGATTTGGTTGACTATTGGTATCATTTCCCCTCCACTGTTGATACATATACTAACAACTTAGGCATTGCATATCCCCTCTACTTCAACTTCCTCCCCTCCTACCTCGCAACCAGATTCACCGAGTCCTCCTCCCTCGACCTCACCTACCGCAACTACTGCATCGAGTCCGCAGTCGGCATCGTCGGCCCTCTCTCCGCAGCAGTCCTGGTGAATACCTTCCTCGGCCGCCGCTGGATGATGGGCGCCTCGGCAATCATAACCGGCGTCTTCCTCTTCGCGTACGTCGGCGTCAAGACACCAACTGCCAGTCTGGCTTTTACATGTATTACCGGCCTGCTAGGGAATTTCGGTACCCCACCCTTATCCATCCACCTATCCTTATTTCGAAGTAAAATGCTAATTAGTAGAATACGCCGTCATGTACGCCTTCACACCAGAGTCCTTCCCCGCGCCGCACCGCGGCACAGGGACAGGGACAGCGGCTTCGTTGCTCCGTTTCGGGGGGCTCGTCGCGAGTCTGATTTCTTCGGAGACGGGGTTCACGACGGCGCCGATTTATGTTAGTGCGGCGCTGTGGGTTGTTGTCGGGGTGTTGTGCTTTGGGTTGCCGTTTGAGACGCATGGGCATGCTGCTATATAGACGTGCTAGATTGGGATTGGGGAGAGGGGTAGTAGGGAAGGGATGCTGGGGATATTGTATTATGAGAAGTTTCTGGCTGAGGATGGAGCATTATTGTTTATTTAAGTACCTATATAATATGTGGATCAAAGTCTATATCTCAGATAATGGTATATGCGGGACCGTCCTATTATGGCTTTGACAGACCACTATGAATGCATGCCTGCAAAAAAGCACATGTATTAAGATGGATACTGGAAGCATTCGTCCCATCCACTCACTACCTCAGCTCATAAATGTATATGATCCAACCAACCTGACAATCTGGACCTAGCCGACATCTCCCATATTGACCGATAAGAATCATGAGCATACGGAGTAAAACATAAAGCGAGTAACAGCTACGCAATATATGGCAATAGTATTGACGTACAGCATCTTTTCAGTCGTCTCATCGTCCTGCATCTACACCTCTTTAATGATCCAGAATTATCATGCCTACGGTCATCTCGACAGAAACCACACTCAGATAAACTGCACAATATGTATATACCATCAACATGGGCGGAAAATATAACCCCAATGGCACTTCAGACGAGTCGAAAGCAAAGACAGCGTCAAGAGCTGGCCAAGCAGCTACTCCATCAAGCACTGACGCGCGCAACACTTCCAAAGGAATATGAACACTGTCAATCAAACAGCGCTAAAATCATTCGACATGTCGACTACATCTGAGGTGACTGGACTGAAGTGTCCGGGGTAGCCTCGTGATGAAATTGGACCAAATCGCCGGCGATACGCCTGGTCAAGCGGGGATGATGAGAGCGCGAACGAGAGATATCAATATAAGAACCCAGCGCTTCCCTTAGAATTGTCAATTTTATCATCATCTTTAATAACAGTTGATTGTTTTGAAGATAATTTGGGTATACATTTCTTGTCCAGCCGAGGGAAACGAGGTAACTGACTTGTCTCATTCAGTCAACACGTCCAGCTAGCCGCCCCGAGCACAATGCCGGAACAACACCAGTCCACCGTTTACAGCTATACGGTTGGAATAATATGCGCTCTCCCTCGAGAGCTCCTTGCCGTCCAATTCTTGATGGACTCGATTCACCCGCCCCCGGTTGTTTCCTTCCGGGACAAGAATCGATATGTACCGGGAACCATTGGTGGTCACCTGGTGGTAGCCACGTGCATTCCAGAAGGACAACACGGAACAGAAGCAGCAGCGAGCATTGCCTCTCAGTTGGGTATCAGTTTCCCTGCGATTCAGTTCTGCTTGGTTGTTGGTATCGCCGGAGGAGTACCCGGCCGCGAGGACCTCCGCCTGGGGGACGTTGTGGTGAGCATCCCGACAGGAACGCGACCGGGCGTGATTCAATACGACTTGGGAAAAGCAACGCCCGGTGGTAATTTCGTGGAGACAGGATCGTTGCAGAGGCCACCGCGGGTCTTGCTCGGGGCCATCAATAACCTCAGATCGGACCCGCATCTCGGACCCAACCCTCTGCAGCCATACTTGGACGTCATTGCAGAGAAGGACTCTGGGTACATGTTCCCGGGGAGGGAGCAGGATATCCTATTCCCCGCCGACTATGTGCACCTTGACGGAACAAGATGCGATGATCATCTTGACTCCCAAGTTCGACGACAGACCAGGGTGTCCGACCATCCCAATATATTTTACGGGTTGGTCGCATCAGGAAACACGGTCATTAGTGATGCCGTTCTTCGAGATCGAATCGGACAACGGTTCAACGTCTTGTGCTTTGAGATGCAGGCAGCTGGGGTATGCAACGCGCTGCCCTGCCTCGTGATCAGAGGAATATGCGACTATTCAGACTCCCATAAAACCAAGGTCTGGCAAGACTATGCCGCGGCGACGGCAGCAGCATATGCAAAGCTCCTCCTTGGCTATGTTCGACCACATCATCCCGACCCTCCGTCTATGATTGAACCGGACGCAGATATTACCGGCATTGGATTGCGTCTTCCAACCATATATGAAATCATCTCACAGGTCGATATTGGCTATACGGCAGCTGCTGGGCTTACATTGTCGTTATCAGCATTCACTATCTGGTTGCTTTCAACCAATGCTAGATCCGTTTCACGATGAAGCTTCAGCCTCACTACGAAGGTCATTCCTTTCAACTCGAATCCCATTGATGGTTCTACGGCCGGTTACAATCATTCTGAACTATCGTTTACTCGTCGTAAGTATTCCCTGACGTTCAAGGACCTTGATCACATTCCTAATGCATGTCTACTTCAAGACCCTCTCAACAACCTTTGTAACAACGCTCCCTTCTCTTCCACTGCTCTCATCAGCATAAAACCTCCTCGAGCCATCCAAATCGATCTTCTCTGCATCAACCCACCAAGGGCCCCGATACCAGAACCTCGCACCAAGGTAGACAACCACAATCACAATAACGCTAATATAATTCGCAAAGAAATCCCTAGCATTAGGCTCCTTATTGAGCGGCCAAACACTGAGGTAAAACTCTGCAATTATCAACAGGATACACCAGCTGAGTGCCCAAATAGACGAGTACGGATACGTCCATGTCCGCCAGGGGAGGTCGGTTTCTGCTCGTCCTTGGACTTTCCACGCATACCGCATCCGCAAATGCGAGAGGCATATACTTCCCCAGCCAAAGAGTGTAAAGAGCGAGGTGAGATTCGACAGCCACTCAAACACGTCAGATCCGCTGGCAGAGACATTCATATATGCCAGTGCGCCGCCGCCGAGAATCGTCACTGCTAGTCCTGCCAGGGGCCGTCCTTGGGAGTCGGCGCGGCCGAATATCTATCTTTCTTAGCATGTCATGTCATCGAATAACTGCAGGGAAGGTACCTTTGGAGCGAGATTGAGATGCGACAATCCCATGAGCATGCGCGCGCCAGCAAACCCAGAAATACCACCTGCTGAAACAATCGAAATGAAAATAACCGCATTCGTCATATGAGCCAGAGCAGGCAATCCCGCAGCCTGGTACGCAATCACAAACGGACTGGTGCTCCCACCACTACCGCCAAAGAGATCCGGGTTATTCGGGTCAACTGTAATCGTCACAACAAACGAGCCAAGGATATAGAACAGTGACAGGCGTAGCCAGACCGAAGAGATGGCTTTTGGTACAGACTTGCGAGGGTTCTGTGTCTCTGCTGCGACGACGCCGGAGTTTTCAGACCCTGCCATGGCAAAGATGCATGTTGGCATTACACTTAGGAAGCCCTTGAAGCCGTTTGTAAAAGGCACTGTATTCCAGTAGTGGAAGCCGGTTGTTTCGTGGTTTGGGGCGCCGCCGGCGGAGACAACTGTTCATTTTAGCCAGGTTAGGGTTATACAGGAGGTGGCATACCGATCAGCGAGATGATCACGACAAAGATCCAGCCGAATTTAATCGCCGCCGCAACCATTTCGACCTCGCCGAAGAAGCGCACGGCCCACGCATTGATGAAGATAATCACCACCCAGAAGACAGTGATCCAGGCTACAGCCGGCACGGCGTCAGTCCAGAAATTGAGGATCGTGACGATGCCCTTATTTGTCAGAACACATCGTCTAAAAGGTTAAGGACAGGAGTGTACCTGCAACTCATTGGCGACCCCCATGAAAGCCGAAAACCAATACGCCCAACCGACTGCGAACCCCAGCGACGGATCAATAAAGATACCAGCCCACTGCACAAACGCACTCGGCAAGGGATACAGCACCGCCATCTCGCCGATCGCCTGACTCACAGACCAGACCATCGTACCTGCAAGGAAATACCCGATGAGGATTGCCGCCGGACCGCCGTTATGCAACGAGATGCCGCTTCCGAGCCAGAGGCCCATCCCAATCGACGAGCCGAGGGCTATCATTGTGAGATGTCGAGTAGACAGCTGCCTCTGGAGGTCGGTGTCTGCGCCATGGTCGCCAACTGTTGATGGGTCAAGCTGCTCTGGATCAATGTGCTTCTCGGACTCGTCAGTGTGGGTGTTGCTTTTTGAGCTTTCGTACGACGTTGGTGTTGAGAGTGCCATGCTTTGAATCGAAGATGACATCCACAGCCTGCCCGACTTACAGTCGCCTACCAGCACGACCGCTTTATAAGTTGTCTGAAAAGTCGCACAAGACCGAGGCAGTCTTGACCGAACGTGAAGGAGGAAATCTCCGATCAGACTTCGGTGCTCATTTCAGCTCAGCCATTGCATTCTTGAACATTTCGACGCAAGGGCGAGTTATTAGATACGGGGGCCTTGCAGAAGAGGCAGTTCTAGATAAGTCTGAACAATCGATTGCTCAAGAAGCGCAGATTGAAGGCGAGGTGATCTCCAGAGTAGCAATGAAAAGTCCGCCCTCGCAGTGGCCCTTGCATATGCAGATTATCACATTGTAGACAACTTTGTGGATCTAGATGAGGCTTATTTGTTTGACTTGGAGACTTTTACTCATATTCTAATTAGAGTCTGTCCCTTATAATAACAAATGAGTGTTCATCTGCCTATCAAACTAAGTGAGATCAGACATGTAGTACTTGGCATATTGTGCAACAGGGACTTAATTGTCTCGGGCTTTTGGCATATTGTATAGACCGGTATATACATTAAATAGCGACGTTTCAATCCAGGAATAGCGACAGATAAGCTCCTCGCGTGGTCGATACTACTTTGATAACTGGGTGTCACAACAGAATGCCTCACCATATCGTTCTACCAGGTGACTTGAACTGCTCTTCTCAAGTTGAGATCATGCGAGCATTACATACTACAGCAAGGTACAATACTCGGCAGTCGCAGATTAATATGCAAGGACAACACGATAGGATGTTCGGTCTAATAGCATCACAGGTGTCTTAGACAATCATATTTCGCCAGCAAGGGCTCAGCAGAGCATCTCCTGGACCGAAGCGATCACTCTCCAGATGCGATAGAGCTGCAATGCGGCTGTCATGTCATTGACTGGCTGAATACTTTCCTTGATCTAGCCTAAGATTGTAGATGTTGAATTATCTTCTTTCACCCGCTATCCGACAAATAACCGACGGCTCCACTGCACAGTGGGGCGGTCTGGGGTGCCCATGGGGAACTGACTTCATTCACATCTTGATCAAGGCTGCCTTTACTCAGTAACACGGGCATCAGTTATCAGTTCGGCCTCGGAACGGGATCTGATCGACATCGGACCATGCACCAAGCTTGGTACCTAGCACCGGCTAAAACGGGAGAATTCTTCCACCAGTCACACCAGGCACGCTAGGACGGATGTCGGCAAGAACATTAATACACGGTAGTATGCGTGACGGCGCGCAGCCACTGACGGGGTGGCAGATTCATCACGATGGCTGCTGCCGAGCCGAAGGATCACCGGTATCTACAGAGTATGGAATGCAGTACGGAAGCGTCGGGATAGGATTTAACAGCTTCAAGCTGGCCTTGGATATGGTGCATCGCTTAAATTCAGTTAAACAACCGACTGGCTGAGATGTCCTGACCCACTGGTCGCCCTCCGCACGCTGGTTGGGCTGCCCACGGGCCTCCGCATATTCTCCCCGGGGATTGTATAGAAAGAGTATAGATTGACAGATGCATCTCCAAGTTATAAGTACTATCGCCTGCACCGGTTTGAGGTGGTTGTGTCGCCTGTTTATCGTTGCTGCGACTGCTCAAAATGTTTCGCATCACGAATATCTACAGTACGTCCCTAATCCCCTTTCTAGGCCTGTCTAACGAGCAGTCCTCGCTGCCTTTGGCACCATCGGCGGCGCCCTCTTCGGCTTCGATGTCTCGTCCATGTCCGCCTTCCTCGCCACGGACCAATATCTGGAGTATTTCAACCATCCCGACTCGAACCTCCAAGGCGGGATTACGGCGTCCATGTCCGCTGGCTCCTTTGCCGGTGCCATTGGAGCTGGGTTCCTCGCTGACCACCTCGGTCGACGATGGAGTCTGATGATCGCTTCTTGTGTCTGGATTATCGGCGCTATGGTGCAGTGCTCTGCGCAGAACGTCACCCATCTTGTTGCGGGCAGAGTTGTTAGTGGTCTAGCTGGTATTCTTCCCATACTTTTTTGCCCCATTATACGTCTAATGAAATAGTCGGTGTCACGTCTAGTCAAGTCTGCGTGTATCTCGCCGAACTCGCCCCGGCACGAATCCGCGGCCGAATCGTCGGCATCCAGCAATGGGCTATTGGTATGTCCTCCCTGTCATTTCATTCCGCGCTAACAAAATAGAATGGGGTATTCTCATCATGTACCTGGTCTCCTGGGGCTGCGGCAAAGGCCTCGCCGGTCCCTCTGCCTTCCGCGTCGCCTGGGGCGTGCAAGCAGTCCCTGGTCTGATCCTCCTCTGCGCGCTGGCTTTCTTCCCCGAATCGCCTCGATGGCTCGCCGGTCGCGAACGATGGGAGGAAGCTCTTTCAGTTCTCGCGGACATCCACGGAAAAGGAAACCGGAACGACCCCGTTGTGCAGGTTGAATTCGAGGAAGTCAGAGAAGCGGCTAGGCTTGCGCACGAAGCAAAGGACGTGTCTTTCTTTGCGCTGTTTGGGCCCAGGATCTGGAAGAGGACTGTTTGTGGTGTTTCTGTGCAGGTCTGGCAGCAGCTTCTGGGTGGAAATGTAGCCATGTATTATGTTGTTTGGATCTTCCAGATGGCTGGAATGGTACGATATCCCTATCCTACAGCTACAGTGTACTAACAGCATCAGAGCGGCGACACCTCCCTGTACTCCTCCATCATCCAGTACGTGATCTTCGTCGTCACCACCGGCGTCATCCTCCCGTACATCGACCGCATCGGGCGCCGCCTGCTCCTGATCTCCGGCGCAATCATCTGCATGATAATCCACTACTCCATCGCCGCCGTGATGGCCACACGCGGCAACCACGTCGACAGCATCAACGGCAACGACTCTCTAAAATGGGAAATCAGCGGCGCGTCCGGAAAAGCCGTCATCTCCTTATCATACATCTTCGTCGCCGTCTACGGTCTCACCTGGGCGCCCGCAGCATGGATCTACGCATCGGAAGTGTTCCCACTGAAGTACCGCGCCAAGGGGGTCGGTCTCTCCGCAGCAGGAAATTGGATCTTCAATTTCGCCCTGGCGTACTTCGTGGCGCCTGCGTTCACGAACATCCAGTGGAAGACGTACATCATCTTCGGCGTGTTCTGCACGGTGATGACCTTCCATGTGTTTTTCATGTACCCTGAGACAGCGCAGCGGAGCCTCGAGGAGATTGATTTGATGTTTGATTCGGATGTCAAGCCCTGGCAGACGAGCAAGATCCATGATCGGTTTGGGGAGGAGGTCGAGAGGCATCGCAAGGGGAGTGTTGCGGAGGAGCATAAGGAGGTTGTTTAACTCGTTAGATGGTACAATTAGGGTTGTCGAGATGCATTGAACGTAATGAATGAATTCTACACGGTCTAATAACACAACAAGATCACGCAACACCTAAACTCTCAATACACTCACCGGTGCAAGCTTACTCTCCTCTTCAGCATCCCCAGCACCCCAGTCGATTCCGGTTTCTGTTGCTCCTTCTCCTGCTGCTTCTCCGGCGTGCTCTCCGGCGTCTCAGTATCCGTCTCACTCTCCGTACAAGCTCTCTTCGCCGACGGCTCACCTTCTCCATCCGGTGCAGGTCTCTTCGCAGGCCCTTCCTTTTCTACAGTAGCATCAGGCCCAGATTCAAGCCCACCATCCTCCGCATCCTTATACCTACGATACTCCTCCAGACGCGCAAGATCCGCAGCCCACGTCTCGTCCATCTGCGCATTAATAGCCGCCTCGTTCCGCTCCGCGCCCCTCGCAAGCGCCATCAGCCGCCCCTCCCTGATCGGCGGGTTCGGGCCATACAGACCAGACTTCCTGCCCGGCTGTTTCGTCGGGGTACTCTGCTGCCTCGAGTGCTTCGGCTGCGCAGGGACAGGCGCAATTGGCCCCGGAGTCCCCGCCCTCGATGGCTGCTGCGAGGAGGCCCGAGGGCGCTTTGGTGGCTTTATGCTGCGCGGGTCCGGGGAGCCCGGTCTGCGGACGATGGCGTCCTTGGGGTGGTCGCGGGCTGCGCGTTGCCCGTCGACTGTTTCTTCGGACTCCGGGTCCGGCCGTGTATTCTCTTTATTGAGCGTGGGAGGGGGGAAGTAGTCGCTTATTCGGTTGTAGCGCTTGATGATGTTTATGCGTCGCGGGTTCGTTGGCATCGTCACGTTGCCCTAGTTTGTCAGTATATACCCAGGTCAAGGGTGGGCGGACGTGGACATACATCACTCGGAGGAAAAGCATACAAGCCAGGCATACGCTTCGCCTCGGCCTGCCAGAAGAAATAGTCCGCGTTCTCGCCGCTCCCGAGCTCGTAAAGCCGCGCATCGACAATCGATACAAAGTGCGCGAGGTCCGCGCGCGCAACGACCAGCAGGCGCGAGTTCTCCCAGACGTCGCGCGAGATGGGAAAGCGCAGTTCCTCGCCGTCGAACTGGCAGCGTGGGCCGCGCTGGGAGACACCGACGCGGGCAAAGGCCATGTCGGGCTTGAATGCGCCGAAGAAGCTGCGTGAGGGGACGGTCTGGATGACGCGGTGGGATTCCTCTTCCTCTTCCTCCTCCTCCTCCTCTTCTTCTTCTGCCTCTTCTTCTTCTTCTCCCTCTTCGTATTCCTCTTCTTCCTCTTCAGCCTCTTCTTCCTCGTCTTTGACATTCTCCTCTGCAGCCATCGCAGCACGCAGCCCTTCCTCATCACCAACAAATTGCCTGCCCGTTAGCCTCACCCTCACCCTAACAAACAGACAGCAACATACCCCATACTCTCCTCATCCATCGCCACATTCGTCCCCCTAAGCGAACAACTCCTCTCCTTCCCCTCCCACACACAATTCGCACACGCACCCTTCAAAAACGCCGCTCCCCGAAACACCGGCGCACCCACACACGCCCCAAAAACCGCAGCGCCCTTCTGTGCCTGACACCGCTCGCACGCGGGAGTTTGTACATCCCCGCGCCGCTGGAGAACCATCGCCGTGGCTTCCTTGGGCGCCGTTGCGTCTCTCGCGCCGTGCGTTTTGCCCCAGGCTAGACCCCGTTGGATCTCGAGGTATCGTGCGATTTCTTTTCCTGCGGGGGGGAGTTTCAGGCCGGTGGGGAGTTCTACATTAACACATCAACATCGAACTTAAGGTACTTGATGAGGGTTCAGGAGGAAGGGAAGGACGGACCTTGTTTAGCTTGTTCTTCGCCGGCGATGCCCAGCGCGTCGCGGTCTTCGTCTGAGTCTTCTGCATTCTGGGGTTTTTTGGATTTGCTTTGTCGGGCGCGTGTTTTTGCCATGTTTATGGAAATAGGATACTTGGTGGACAATTCAGGGAATAGAGCAATAGAGATGAAGAGGCAGGAGTAAGTACAGGTGAAGGGATAAGTGGAAACGAAACGAATATAAATGAAGACAGATAATGCTCTATATTCCGACGTTTCTGACTCCTCTAACTCTTCTACGATTCTATAAATTCCTCAATCAAGCAGACAAACGCTGAAACAGACAAAGACAAAGACAAGACCAGCACCAACTGAACCGCGGATGCCATTACATACTCTAGACAAAGAGCCAGTTGTGTGTCATCTGTTATTCAGATTTATTCTTTGTCTGTGGACTAGCAGATCAGATATCATTCATAGGATAAATATACTACATACATGGGTATTTATTTCTGGTGAGGACAAAGGTTGCCAGAGTAGCCACGGTATACTGTTCTGGTTATCAAAGGGCTTTCATGTCAGGACTCTGCCAGTAATAGCCTGAAGGTGATTGCCTCGGAGTACTCTGAAGCAGAGCGAACCCTTTCCTGCTCGACAGCCTTATTCCTGCCAGTCATGTAGTTGGGAATCAGTCCCCAGGCCCTTATTTCATGCCAGACAGCCCGTGTACTGCTAAGCATTTACAGCTAACGCTGGATCCTGATATCACTAGTAATCAAGATACCTACTTTGCCCACCTCTTCAACATCCCATTTTCCAGTATCCTCTCCCCATCAGATCCATTCACACCAATGTCGACAAAAGCACCAGCCAGTCCATCAACCCTAATGGACGGACCAAACCCCGCAATCAGCATCTGCAGAATCCCTTCTTTAGGAAAGACTGCAGCTGGACGAAGTATCCAAACATCTACCTCGCCAGGATGCTCCACCGCATGCTGGAGCAATTCATTCTCGACTTGGCCCTGGTGTAATCAGTCTTCAACCCTTTTTCAAGACTTCAACCCTTTTCAAGACTTCAACCCTTTTCAAGACTTCAACCCTTTTCAAGACTTCAACCCCTTTTCAAGATCAAGGGGACAGTATCTCACCCGAATCCTCCGAGCACCCGGCATAACCCACAAAGGCTTCTCCTGGTCTCGTTCTGCCACAAAACCGCTGCAGTAGAGGAACTTGAACGGCTTGGTTATATATCCAGCGAGGTTCGCAGTGAATGCTTTGACTGCGGCCATGGTATACTCGACATTGACTGTGCGGTACATCTCCAGATCATTGGAGTATGCGAGTCCGAGACACCTACACCGTCAGCTAAAACTGAGATATGCGGTTGAAGGGAAGCTACCAAAAGCATGCTTCTGCGCCTGCCAAGTCCTTGAGCAGAGACTGAGAATAGTTTATAAAGTCATCGATGACCCTGACAACGACTTTTGGATGCGAGGATATAGTTCCAGCAAGTGGTTTGCGCGAGAGAACGATGATAGACGATATAGCCTCGTTCTCCAGCGCTTGATGCAGGACTTCTTGTCCAATGAAGCCAGTTGCGCCGGTGAGTATGACCTTCATCGTAATCCGGCCCGTTCTAAGGTTGAAGAATTTCAAAGGTTTTTTTTTTTTTCTTTCTGATGGGTGGGGTGCTGCCTGTATGTAATGCACCAGACGGATGTATGCTTATCTCCGCGATCGATCTTAACCCCGGCCTCTCTTCCGCCACTTTTCTGAGTCGTATCAAAGTCGGTTCAAATTTCGTATTCTGTTTCCGTTAGGCTCTGATTCGATGATCGGGTCTCGTGTTCCATGCGTTGTTACTGTGAGGTATACGCTGAAAATAATAGACCCTACTTATGTACAGCCCTGTAGATTGGCAGATACATCTCCCATTGAAGGTTGACTGAGATACTCTACTCACTGCTCTACTAAGTTATTTGGTTCATGGCCAGTGCCGATGCTCAGGACGGCTATCTAGCAATAGCTATTGGATATCTTCATCTACCTTGTTCACTCACAAACATCAAACAAAGCAACACTGGGATCATGATCACTCGGCGCGTCATCATAATTCAACCACGTATTGACATGGACATGCTCAAACTGGGCTCCCTGCCCTAACGACTCCGAAACAAACATATGGTCGAGCTCCTGGTGGTTGCTGTCGTAGATATACGTGTACCTTTCCACTGGAGGAATCCCAACAACAGAGTCCAGGTCAAGCAAGCCGGACTTTTCGACGAATGTTTCCAGCGGTGGGGAAAAGGTGAAGTCGTTGAAGTCTCCTGTTGTGAGGATTTTCGCGTCTGAATCTTCTTCAAGGATGGAGGTGATGAAGGACTATACTGTTAGTATTGATTGAACAGGAGAGAGGGAGACGTACTGCGACAAGCTCAGCCTGGGAAGTACGCTGGTCAACGCCGCCATTAACAGGCGGTCGTTCATCCCCCTGGAGATACGAACCACCCCCCTTGCTCGTCAAATGGACATTAATCGTAAAGAACGGGTTCTTGCCATCAACCGTCTCCCACTGCACAACCAGGGGTTTCCTCGATGCATCCCACGCTTCGTTCTCAGGGTCAATCAGACCAGGGTTATATTTCAACCCGGGCCCTTCCACAACCTCATTTGCGTCTGAGGAGCTCCCTGGGTTCGGATCCCGCAGCTGCACAACAGACGCATCGTACAGATACGCAACGCGGATATTCCCACCGGGCTCGCCTCCATCAGCACCATCAACCGGCGAAATCTCAGTATAGTCGTAGCTCGGCCCCCCAGCAGCAGATATAGCCTCAGCCAGAGTCGACAAAGTGACATTCCCACTAACAACACCATCGTCCTCCGCGCCAGAATTATCCTGAATCTCCTGCAGCGCCACAATCGCAGGCCCATTCAAATACGTCGCAATATGCTCCGCAATTTTGTCCATCGTCTCCGACTCGGGCGTCAGATTCTCAACATTATACGACCCGATACTTAACCCCTTGCATGTTCCATCGCCCTTGAGAGAGGACGGTTCGACAGCCGTGTCGTTTGACCCTGTGACCACCAGCGCTGTGGACGGGAGGACCATGTACTGCCCGTACTTCCACTGCACGACTCCAGTTACATCTTCGACGGTGTCGCCTACCTTGGAACTATCCGAGTTGGATGTCCCGTCAAGCGGGGTGCCAATTTTAATGGCCTCGGGGTTGGAGTCTTTGCCGTCAGCTTCTCTACTATCAATAAAGGTAATGGGTAAAGATAAAGGCAAAGGGGTAAAGGTACCATTCGCAGTCATAGTCAGTCCTCCATGCCCATTCAACCCAGTAACATCCCAATCACCAATAACAAACACATCGCCATACTGGTTCGGTTTCGTGACGATCGTCAGGCCCGTCAACTGCACGTATTCCCCGCTGAGACTCTCCCAGAAATCCATCCCATACTCTTCCGGTTTCAGAACCGGATTCTCGACAGAGACCTGGGAGACATTGTTCGGTACAGCCAACACATCCCCATCTGTATCCAGCGACGAATACAGCTCCGTCGGCGGCGATCGATCAGTCCCAATTACCACAGGAACGACCTCATTCCCTGACGACTTAACCTCAATGTCCGACGGGGAGGCCAGTTCCGTAAGATACAGATAATCATCCGAGGATCTATACTCAGAGACGGTAGCCGACAGAGTAATAATATCCCCGACAGAGACTTTCGAAACGGCACTACTTCCGTAGACGTAAATACTCTCAGACGTTGCGTCGTCTGAGTCTGGGTCTGTAGAGCGGAGGAAGAATCCGTCGGAGCCGGTTGCTGTTACTAGGCCTTGTATACCAGTGAGGGACTCGCCGTTGTAGGGGGAGAGGTAGGAGTTGCCGTTGATTTGGCTGATTGATACGGCAGTGGCGGGCAGGGCCCAGAGGAGGGAAGAGAGGGGTTTCATGGTGTTACTTTTTCTCGCGTTTAGTTTCTTTTCTTCTGAGAGTTGGGCGGTTATATATATCATAACTACTCTGTATCGTGCCTGACTATCAGACCACTAAGAAAGCAAAGCCGAGCCCACGTTGCAATGCCAAGCGCAGCCAATTTACGGTGACGATTCACAGGCCAGAACAGCAGCTTGTGATGGATGCAATCTATTAGTCTGATTCATCTATTTATTTTATCGCAGTTATCTTGCGATAGCGGAGCTCAGGCCTTGCCAGTGTCCTGTTTCAGAGATACGATCCGGTTCAGGACCACCTTGTCGTCGGTAGAGTCCGAGTCCATGGCGAAATAGGCCACGCGCATTCCCTGGAAGCGGACCGTCTCCGGCCGGGGCTTTCCTTCGCTGGTTTCTCCTGCAGCTTCGGGCCAGGGCGCCCTTGATCGCACTTCATCGAATCCTGACTCGATCATTGCGTCCTTGTAGATGGTTTCACTGTTAGGGTTGATATCGTTCAAGAACCCGCCCTCAGCAGAACCAGGCTCGTCGGACTTGAAGAGAGGGTCGTGGATGCGCACTTCCACCTTGCGCGAACCTTCCGGAACCCAGTGGATGTATGTTTTTGGCTTCCCGCCGTCTTTATCCAGAACAGCGCGGACTTCAGTGACCTTGCCGTCTGCATCTTTGGTGAATGTCGTCGCTTTGATCGGGTACGGCGCTTTCCAGAGACCGACGCTCTTTCCAGGTGCCAGCCGGAAGTAGCCCTTGGCGTCCTCCTCGCGGAAGTCGGAGCGGTCAATGTAGACTGTCTTGGTGAAGCCAACGCGGTGCGAGCCCATGGCAGGGTCTTTGGGTGAGAAGGGAATGTCGAGGTCGAGTTGCTCGGCGCTGAGGGTATCAAAGTCTTCAATAACAACGGGAAGGGGGTCGAGCACGAGCATGAGACGGGGGACTCGCAGTTCAAGGTAGGTGCGGATGGTTTGTTCGAATCGGACAATGTTGATGACAGTGTTGGCGGTGGTCACACCGAGCTCGTTGACGAACGAGAGGATGGCCTCGGGAGGAATACCGCGGCGACGGAGGGCAATGACGGTGTACAGGCGAGGGTCATCCCAAGCGCGAACGTATCCACCGTCCACCAACTTCTTCAGTCCTCGCTTGCTCATGATGGTCCCGCTGACGTTCAAGCGGCCGTATTCACGCTGCATCGGCTCGTATACACCAAGACTCGAGTTCAACCACTCGTAGCTTTCCCGCGACAAGACAAATTCGGTTGTGCACAGACTGTGCGTGACTCCTTCGTAGCTATCGCAGAGGCAGTGGGCGAAATCGTACGTCGGGAAGATGACCCAGCCAGGCGCTTTGTGATGTTCCTTCTTCAACACTCTGTAGGCCGCAAGATCCCACATCTGAGGATTGGGGTTATCAATATCCTGACGCATCCTCAAAAACGCCGTCTGGGGTTCATATTTCCCATCCTTCATATCCCGGAACTTTTTCAAATTCGTTTCAACATCCTGCTCCGCATCCTTGCACCTGTATCTCGCCCCGTGGCTCTCTCCACCGCGCTGGAGCTTGATCTCGGTATCGCTGCAGTGGCAAACGTACGCCTTTTCGAGCTGGATGAGTTTCTCGGCGTGGTCGTACAGCTTCTGGAAGTGGTCGCTCGAGTGGGTGATTTTCGCGGGTTTGAAGCCTGCTGGTCAGCTTCCTCATCCCTCTACCAGGTTTCACATACCAAGCCATTGAATAATATCCTCAATCGCAGTAAAGTACTTTTCCTCCTCGGCCTCGGGATTCGTATCGTCAAACCGCAGAATCTACCCCGTCAGTACACCCACCTTAAACCCACAGACATCAACGTACCGTCTCACCCCCATGATGCCTCGCAAACCCAAAGTTCACCGCAATCGCCTTACAATGTCCCAAATGGAGATACCCATTCGGCTCAGGCGGAAACCGCGTAATGACAGGCTTCATCGGCCGCTCCCGGAAAACATTGCTCAAAAACCCCTGCTTGAACATCGCATCCGGGTCCAGCGTCGTTTCCTCCGCGGGCTTGGGCTTCGCTTCGGCAGCGGGTTTCGGCGTCGCGGGCTTCGGGGGCGCATTGGCTTTCGCGGCAGCGGTTGCGGCCTTCTTTGCACGCTTCTGGGTGCGCTTCTTGAGTTCGTTCTTTGAGACCATCTCGCCGGTCTCCTCGTCGAGGAGCAGCTTCGAGGTCGCTTCCGCTAGGGCGTCTGTCATTTTTGCGGTGGTATGATAAAGTCGGCCGGGATGTAATCGAATGGCCGTGAGACCGTATATAAAAGCGAGGGTGGCAGTAACAGTGAGTCAGACGGTCAAAAATATCCAGGCTTCTTTTCTTTATCAGCGGGGCATTGGTGGGACAGGGCAGCGGCGGTGTATCGCGCAGCACGTGATGATAAGACTGGCGCCTGAGGCAGGAAAGATCTGGCACCGTAAACTGTAAATAAGGTTGGTTCTACGGAGTACGGAGTACGAAGTATAAATATCATTTGTCCTGATATGAAGAGGTCACGAACTGTCTGATTAAGTGGCACTAGTTCGTTGATTAGGGCGGTGCTGATACCCTGGGAATTGGCATTCTGTGGTTATATATGTATGTCCCATGGTAGGGGGGTTGCAAAGAAAGTCACCAGGGGAATGCAAGCTATCAGACCATCAAACGATAATAACGAGTCCTAGGACTGTAGGAATACTAACGAAGTTCTAGAGTGCTTGATTGACTATGCAACCTTGTGCAGATTATGCAGGACGCTAAAGCTGCCCCTCGCCGGTCGGGTACCGCATCTCATCTCAGCTTCGGAGTAACAAAACACCACAAATATTCTTGCACAGGGTTTTCGCGCCTGAACCGAATTATATATAGACGCCAAAAGCTCCCTACAGATCGATTCCATTAATTCAACACCCATATCAACGTTTCCGACGATGTCACCATCCAAATCTTCATCCCTCCCCCGCATCGCATGCTTCCACGGCAGCGGGAGCAACTCGTCGATCTTCGAAATCCAATGCACATTCCTGATGACACTGATTTCGCAGAAATTCACCCTCGAATTCTTCAACGCCCCATTCGAGCGTCCTGCCGGCCCCGGCGTCCTACCTGCGTTTGAAGAGTGCGGCCCGTATTTCTCGTGGTTTCAGCAGGACACAGATAAAACAGACGGGAGCGGATATGACGCAACAGGGAAAGATGGAATTGACCGCGTTCTCGGACTGATGGAGCAGAGGGGAAGGGAGAAGGGGTTCGGAAGTGAGCAGTGGGTTGGGGTGATGGGGTTTTCGCAGGGAACGAGGGTTGCGGCGGGTGTGTTGCTGGATCAGCAGAGGAGGGAGAAGCTGGATGGGGGTATGGAGCAGAGGGATGTTGGAAAGGGGATCAAGTTGAGGTTTGGGGTTATGTGCAATGGGGCAGGGCGGCCGATGGAGAGTAAGGCCGGTTCTAGTATGTCTCTCTCTCTTGTCGTGGTCACGCTAACGAGTGTAGGTGATGAATCCGATGCTATCGTTCGGATACCGACACTGCATGTGCACGGACTAAAGGATGAATTCCTGCACTACGGACGAGAGCAGTATGAAAAGTACTTTGACAAGGAGACGGCGAAGCTGTACGAGATCAACTACCACCATGCGATGCCCTGGGTCAAAGCCGAGTCGGAGGGTCTGGCAAAGCAGATTACAGAGTTGGATGACAGGACGAAAGCATAGGTGATAGAAGAATACAGACCACGGCTAATAACTACTCAATCAGCAATGGAATAGACTTGACATACATCCTACAGCCACAACTTCGTCTTTATCACATTTTGAGAGAGCCATATCTGCTTGGCTTCCTCGTTCTCGTCTCGGAACCACCAGAGGGCCAACTCTCGAGGGGCAAAGCAATCTTCGGCGCATTCATGGCCAAACGAGTCCTTCGCTTGGACAACTTTCTTAAGCAAATCTCTGCACATGTGTTCCAGACTTCTTGTTCGAACAGGCGCTCTTGGCCCCAGCTTCGCCTGCGTGGCCTGCCTCGCGAGAAGCTGAGGGTCCACCACCTTTCTGTACGTCATGCTCAATGCCTTGAAGTCGTTGTGCAACGCGAAGCCGACAATGATGGTATTCCTGTCAATGACCTCAAAAACCTTATCTCGTGCTGCTGCTGCGTCTCGCACGACCAGGTTGCGCTGGCGGTAGTCATGATATGTCCACTCTGAGAGGCCGCTGAATTTCGTGCGATAGTCAAGCGTGAGGTGACTGGGCTCAACTAGAATATCAAGCAAGACTTCACCAGTCAACACGTCTATCACGCACACCTGGCCAAGAAGGTTGAGATCGAACTTTCCACTGCCGGGGGGATCTTCAGCACCGACAAACTCGCAGTCCAGCGCCACAACCCTCTTGCCAGACTCAGTCTTCGGGGCCTGTTTGCTTCTCATCGGGTATCCTGCCTTCTGCAGCGCCCTTCCAGTGTGAATATTATACTTTAACGTCTCAACAACCTTCTTACTCTCCTCCTCACCCAGCACACTCCAGCCCCCATCTTCCAACGCCCCAGGATGTCCAAACTGTGCATTCATCCCATGATACTCCGCATACCTCTGCCGCGCCTGCACCGTCAGTTCTTTCCTCCTCGCTTCAGCCTTCCCACACTCTCTCTTTGCCTCCTCACATTCCCTCGCCTTCTCCCTCCTCGTCTTCGACAAATCTATCCCCACAAACATCCCGCCAAACCTCCTCTTCATATCCCTTTCATACTGCGCGGGGACGAGCTCCGCGGCGAGGGCCCTGGCTTCCCATTCGGCGGTATCCGCTGCGGCGTCTAGAACTTCTTTCCAGAGATTGTCTGCGGTTTGCTTGAGGTGTTTGAGTTTTGTCTTGACTGTTTCTAGCTCGTGCTCTTCTCCTGCTTCTGCTTTTTTACTTTCTTCTGCTTTTTGGCGCTTTGAGGGGAGCGAGGAGTGTATTTCCTCCGGGTCGTCGAGATCGAGGTCTCTTTTGTCGAGGGCGCGTTTGGACATGTTGTGCTGTATATTGATAATCTGACGATGAGATATGATAACTATGAATAAGGACAATAGTATTGGCAATATACCCTGCACGCCTTGGACTGCACTTAGGATACAAGGCTGTTATTATGCTGTCTTTGCTGTAGTCAATCCTGGGTGCATCATATACTATCAATGCACTATTCTCTACATTCATTCGTCACTATTGTTGATAAAATCCGCCATCTTGTCCTTTTGGGTCAGCGACATTCAGATCCAAGGTTGAGATCCTGCTTGCAAAGACAACCTGACTTAGGGCTATTTCAGGCCGAACCAGCACTCAATTTCAAAGTGATCTCTTTGAAATAATCCACTCTACTTATGTTTCATCTTTACAGCCAAACTTGAAACCAACCTCAAGTTCGCTGGCTCTTTGTCTACCTAACTCAGAACAGGTACTAATGTACATAATCAACTTCATCTGCTAGTATCACGAATAAACTGCACCAACGCTTTGCGCCCATCTGATTTTAGCGGCCCCTCGATATGCATTGCGCCTTTGACATTTACGCGTTGAATATCCAGCCCCAGACCCTGCGCTTTGTCCTCGAGGTGGTCCGCCACCCACAAAGGGATGACTTCGTCGCTGTCAGCTGACATGAGGAGAATCGGGGGAGCTTTCATCCTTTTTGTCTCTTTATCTTTTTGAGAGGTGTTTGCGATATCTTGCAAAGAACGCGAAACGTCCCATGTATTCCACGAAAAAGGCCACAGGTAGCGATACGGGAGCCACCTCTGCGGGTACAGGCTTATCAGCATATCCTTTATACTCGAGATCGGCGCTTCAAGCACAAGTCCGGAAATATGCAGCATATCCAATCCACCTGATTCGGGAAACGCAGGCTGCGTCTGGAGTTGTCTTGCAACAGCTGCGCTCGCGACCGCTGCGCCGAGACTATGCCCCCAGAGAACCACGCGGAGGTCTCTATCGGATGTTCCATAGGCCTGATATACCCAGGATAAAAACGCCTGAGCGTCTTTCTGGATCCCGCTTTGAGTCGCGCGGCCAGAGGACGTCCAGTATCCGCGGTACGAGAGCGCGACGAGGATATACTCCGTCTCGGCGTCAGCCTCCCCCTTGTTCTGGGCCTTAGACTCTCGCTCAGTCTCCGTGATAGATTTCATAACCTGCGAAAGCAATGGAAGTCTCAGCGGCGTGGACCCCCCATTCCCCTGGAAATAGCAAATGACCACCCTCTTCTTCGCCTTCTGCCCCCGAGTTAATGGAGGTCTGCCCTCACAAACAGCAAGCTTCGTCCCATCCAAGCTCCGAATCTGCTTCTCCGTCCAGGACACACCCCTGAACTCCCTCGCATAGTCCTCGATCTTCTCTGAGCGGGACAGCGGCGGCAGCCACGCCAGGTAGAGCAGTTTATCCTGCAGGAGAATAATCCAGAGACATTTCCAGGTCCAGAGGCCGAGGAGCAGACCCACGAAAAGGACCGGGGGGATGAGCACCGGGGGGAGTGATTCTGTGAAGAGGGTGCGTTTTTTTAAGTTGTTGAGGAGAGGGTTTCGTGTAGGAAGTGTGGTTTTGCGGGGGAGGTGGTTGAAGTGGTGGATTATTCTTGTGGAGGGATTTATGGTTCTTGTTTTTAGGGTGTAGCGCCAATGGCGCAGGAGAGGGCTTTTGATCATAACATGGGAGGTTTAAAAATGGTGTAGATGACAAGATGAGGTTGGATGCGATCGATGCATTGATGATGCATTGATGACTCAGTATGCAGAGTTATGCATGTATAATGTAGCCCTATATCACCAACAGCGACAGTTACTTCGCCCTGCACTTCCCCAGAAATACTTTCCAGTATCTGGTCTTAAGTATCTTACTTTATTATAACTCGGTTCTGAGAATTATATAGCCCAGTAAAATTCCAGGCCGATTATGAGATACCCTTTTTGGAATCGTACTGGTCCATGATGTGCAGTTAATAGTAATCGATGGGGTATTCAGACATTCCCAAGAAGAAATATCAAACCAAACTTGCTCTCCCAATCTACCTGCCCTTATATATCCTACAGGTCCGTCTAGTCTTTGCAGAACACAATCAGAATACACCGTCAGCGCCCAAGTGGAAGTGAGCAAGGTATATTTAACTTTCTAATCGAACCAGCCCCGTATCCCGCCGAGTCTATCCCTGACCCCTCATTATTATATCCGTATTAACATGACGCATGACTCAAACTCAATGAAGCCTCTATCCCAGTACTTCGCCCGGTCTCATCCGAACCCAGACGCTCAACCACATAACATATACTCCTGAGATCAGTCCCCTTTCCCAACCTCCATACATTAAATCTCTCACCTCTAGAACTGTCAATTATCTCTCTACAACCGACACCAAAAATGACGTGTCTTGCATCCCCACAACCTCAAGCAGACCCCTCCAAAGACGAAACCCTCCTCCTCCGCAAGAAAATCCGAGATCAGATCCGAGATCTACGACGCCAATGCCAGGAAGCCTCAGGCGAAAGAGCCACGCCAGAAAAAGGATCAGCACCCGCAATCCCCAGCACGACGTTCACTCCGGACTCGGAAGTCAGTATTCAGATCAAGACTGTTCCCGTACCAGCGGAGCGCCTGACGCCCGCTGAGTGCCGTGCTGAGATCCGGGATATCCTCTATCAGTACACAGCATTGGATTGTAAGAGATTTCACTATCATGGTGGGAATCGGGATCTGTCAGATAGCGAGGATGATGATGACGATGATGTGGATATGGGGTTTCCGCGGGTCAAAGTGAAGGGTTCGTCGTGTGGTGGAGGGAAACCGAGGAGCATTTATCATAAGTATCTAGAGGATATGACCAGGATATCTGACGAGCAGGGATTGGGGGGTGGACGAGACGGCAGACACGGACGGGGATAGGAACTAAAAGACCGGACATGAATGGATATTGCTGAGCTGAAGGCAAGATTCATGGATCTTGTGCTGTTTGGTTACTTAGTCTTCCTGAGATTGGATATTTTACTGTATTTTCGATTGAGTCTCTTTTCACATGAACATAGTTAACCACCACATAAGCTCAACTCCACCCTCAGGCAACCCTCCATCCACGGTTCCTCTTATCGAGAGGGAAAGAAGAACAGTGTAATGACGATTCGACTCTACTCTCAATTCCTCTTCTTTTCCTTTGAATCTCCCACATCCAGAGCCACTGACAAGTCCATATCTATCACTGTCAAAGCAAGTATAACCTTCGAAATGGCTTCTGTTGAACCGACTTTTCCCTCCAAGACAAAGGAACCCAAGAGCCGACGCAGAGGAAAGACCCAAACCCAGCCTAATGGCCTGAACGACCAAACAAAAGAGCAAATCGTATCTATGGCAGGCGACGCAAAGAACACAGCCATGGATGGCCGGCTCACCGGATCCGAAACGGTTCACCATAAAAACAATCTTAATGGGAAAAAAGTCCGCTTCGGTGATACCGGCGAGGGGAAACCGCATGAGACGGTCGAGGAAGTTCGGGACATCATTCCAGATGGAGTTGACGAGGACAACGACAGCGACAGACCGTCTATTGGCGATGGGAAGACCATCGACTTGTCTGGTATAAAGGGCCTGCCTAATGGTAAAGGCGAGGTCCTTGATCATGCCGGTCGGGATATTGAGAAGTCGGTTGATCAGACTGAGCCTGCAAAGGAAGATATAACTGTTGAAAAGAAATACGCCCCGTTCAGCACGCATGTCATCGTCACCGACAACGGATACACGGTCGACACCACGGCAATGATCCAAGAGATGGGCGCCATCATCCAACATACAAAATACCGAGTCACTCCACTCTGTGAGCGCATCGTCCAGGTACATCTCCTTCCTATTCACATTCTAGTGCTAATAAGTAGACAATCAAAAACACCCTCTCCGAACCCGCAAAGACAGACCAAGCCCTAAGCAGCCTAATCAAGCCCCTAATCAACCAAGCCGGATCCGCTCTCAACGAATGCGAAGCCAGCCTCAAGGACCTCAGTGCAGACACGCACACTACCCCAATCCCAGATGAAAACCTCACCTCGACCCTCAAACAGCTCGCGCAGACTGTCATCGACACCATCACCACCAGTCGACACCTTCTCAGACAACTCCCGCACGCCGAATATGAACTGAACAGATCCTGGACTCTTCTCTCAGAACCCCTCTTCCGGACGATTGCTTCTGTTGGTCTACTATCACACAGCGTGACGAATCTCTTCACCTCGATGCTCGGCAGTATATGGCTACCGCAGACTCTACGCTCAGGAATGGTTACCTACGGACTATGCCCGCTCAAAAACAGCTTTATCCTCGAGAGCTTCCTGCGCAGGTTACTTAATACCGAGGAGAGGGTAGTCGCTGGACTAGAGAGGGTCTGGCTCGCGAAGCCGCTGCGCAGTGTGCTAGGGGTATTTGGATTCGAGAGGGTTGTTGAGGCGTTTAGGCTAGGGACTGTGCAGAGGGCGCTGGAGATTGAGGGTTAAAGAGGGGTCAGGCTGAGGTTGTTTGTTCTGGTGGTGTTGTTTAAAATTGCTTTTGTAGTCGGTATAGATGAGGGTTCGGAGATATCAGGTGTTCTACTTATGCTCTTGCTAGTCTCCAGCACTAGAAGTGATTTAATAGAAATAGTCTACCCCTGTACTCATGTATTATAAAAACTGCAGGTCGTAACTTCATCACATTTAAATCAAGTACCCAAGTCACTCAAGCCCTAAGTACCCACCCAACTACCCATCATGATCTACCACTACCCTCGTTTCCTCTGCACTAACAACAATAGTAGGCAAACCTATCCCGCGACCTTTCTCCTCAACCTGCCAAACTCCATCCTCTCGCCGCGCCTGCATCCACCGCCGTACAATACAGCCCCCAATGAACAAAATAAGCACAATGCACAGGTTCAACGCAAAACCATACGCCATCACCGGAGTCATCTGATTCCAAGAAGACGACACTGAGTCGGAGGGTATTAAGCCATTTCTAGGCATGCTGTTGGTGTTGGTGTTGCCGTTGCTATTGCCGTTAGCCTTGACCTCTTCTATAAGCAGAATTCATCCGTACGCATTATATCGCGGTTGCGAGTCCGCAGGGGAATTGTAGATGCCCATCCAGCGCTCGTAGTCCGTTTCCGGTCTTGTTGGTTGAGTCGGCGGCATATTGTTTCTTGAGCAGCGTGGCAATGACAACGATAAGAGGGCTTTTCGCGATCAAAGTATTAAACCAGGAATATAAATACAAACAAAGAAAATAAAAATTTGAAATTTGAAAATAAAAACAAAAAAGTAAAAGTAAAAGTAAAAGTAAAGATAAAAATAAAACAACAAGCTTAGCCTTGTTCAGAGTGACTGCATTGTCAGGCATGAGCCGGATTCGGATAAGCGTTGGATGTCAACTATGCACAGTACGATTCCGGAACTTTGAACCGTAAATACTGGCCCTGCCTGGTCGAAGAATCTATATGCCGTTTTATTGTGCTTATGCATTTTGCTGCTTTCCTATTGGATATGTGTATATATCTTGTAGGAAATAAGACAGGTCAAGTGAGTGGTGTCTGATATTCACCTGATTTTAGCTCAGTTGGCAGGACCAGGCTTAACAAACAAGCTGGATCTCTACTGTAGCGCCAAGGAGATGAAGATGCTAGTGTACAATTCTAAGGTCTATGTAATATACATTAATATACAAACTAAGCCCACTCGCCCACTCGCTTGAACGGCCTAAGGAACTTGGTCGTGTGCATCATGACGGTCATCCTCACGGGATCCACCCGAGTAATCTTTGCCTCAATCACGTCCAAGATGCCGACCTCCATGTCCGCTGGTGTATCAATCAAAGCGTTGATGCCCAGCGAAGGAATGAAGCCGGTATACGTGGTGGAACTTGTGTCGCTTTGGCGAATCACAAGACACTCGAATGTCTCCGGGAGCTGGCACTCGCCAAAGTAGAACGCGCGGAAGAGCAGCTGGCAGGTCCAGAAACGTTTCGATCCCTTGTTGATTTTGTGCAGGCGCTTCGCTCGCCAGCGGTTTCGCGAGATCCACTTGTCGATGTAGTCGGTGTTGAACGGGAGGATGGAAGGATCGGTGTCGGTCGCGGCGTCGAAGCGGCGCTTGTGTGCGTGCTCGAAGCGCAGAGCAGCCTCAATCTGGTACTGTGCGAGGAGGTCATTGAATCGCCGCAACGGACTGGTTGCTTTGGTGTATGCGTCGAAGCCGATGGTAGTGTGGTGAACTGGGCGAGACGATGCAATGTTTCGTGGGGGGTTGAGCTCGAAGAAGGCTGAGCCGTGATACTCGCCCATGTTCTTGTTGGTGAGCGGGCGGTACTCGGGGTGGTAGTAAGTGCCGTCGTATATGAGTGGGATGTTACGGTCCGCGCACCACCTAGCCGCTATCCAGCAGCCAAAGCTCATCAGCTGGGAGGTGATGTCTGTCTTGGTCATATCTGATATCTCGTGCGGGTCGTGATCATGTGGGAATACTTTGATCATCGGGTCACCTAGTAAATAACGCCCGTTTTCGATATTCAGGGTTGTCCGCTTCGAAGGTTCATCTCCCACGCTGATCACCACCTTTGGAGGAGGACTGCTCTGGTTGGCCAGGGCGCCGTTTCTGACGCGCATTTCGCGCACTTTCAGCATGAGCTGCCGTAAGGTGTTGAATGTGCTCTTATCTTCAGGCGATAGATCAGATTTAATTTCCGCACGAGGACGGCCGTGAGGGAAAGGTCCCCCTACTTGGTACGGCGAAGGAGGCTTGCCCGTCTCAATCCCGTAGAATCTCTGTAGGGTGTCAGGCGTCATTCTGATGATATTGTGGACAACGCCGCTACGGACGTCCGTTTCGAAGATTTCGCCCTTGGTATTCATCTTGGCGCTGAATGTAATGGTAGGCCGACCAGCGGCAAGACTAAAGTGCTTTCCGGTAAACTCCCTGGGTAGCATGGAGTATGTTGCTTCAGGCGTAAGAATCGTGTACAGCTGATCCGCTGCAAATTGTACACTCGGATGGTCAGGCGGGATGAATGCAGAGGGATTTGCAATGTGCATACGGACCCAAAACGTGTCTTCTGAGCCCGGAATGCGTTCAAGCGACACGCCGTCGTCAAGTTCTTCTGTATGACTGCTATCGATGCAGTATACGGGCAAATCGCCCCAGTCTTTCCGCATACCCGCCATTGCATCAGTAAGGGGTAGTTCTTCACACGCTTTCAAAACCTGATTCCATCGTTCGTCGCCGGCAAATCCATGGCCAGGAAGAGCCACATCCATGTCCAAAAGACGTACATTCTCCCATGGAGTGAAAACTCCAAGCTCCTGCAATAGCAGAGTCACTGTGATTTGATCGGCATCAAGAGCACTGTAGAGTCCAGTAGCACGCATGATGTATGATACAGCTGACCGCAGAGTAGCGTCTGTCACTTTCATCGACGGAATGGCTGCCCATTGAAGGAGCCTGATAATTTCTTTATCCTCGTCTGTGAATGGCTCCGTCGGCATCTCCCGGTATACGAAAGGATTATCGTCCTGTCCAGGTGTAAACCGCTGCGACGAAGGGCCGACATTGGCCAGCATAGTTGGGGCCCGAAACTTCCGGCTAAGCTGAATCAGGCGCTGCGCTTTCTGAAGGAACTTCTGCATTGGATGATGTCTCAAGTCAGTGTTCTTCTTTATCGTCAGGCCACGGACAACTGCTGATTGATGCTCGCGGTACCACTTCATCACGCTGTTGACCGTCGTGGCCATCGGCTGAGGGTATATCACGTAGTGATCCGTAAACAGAGATCCTTGGTCGCTATCTATCAAGAGAGGGAAATTCAGGGTCGCGCGATGCACAGTGTGGCGGATCACATCGTTCATCTGGTCGGGTTCGATCTCGAGCACCGCACAGCATAGCTCGCTCAGGGTCATTGACCGAGGCTTTTCTTCGTCCGCAACTAGGTCGTAGAGGTGATCGAAACGAGTAGAATTGGCCCGGTACAGTTCATGGACCTGCGAGTCAAAATCGTCCATCATCCGGAGAAGATGGGCCCCTGCTTCGCGCGGTACTCCACCTTCAGGAACAGACTGCATGTCACTTCTGAGCTCGGCTCTTGTGGCTGGGAACCATTCGTGCAGCGGAGCGACATCCTCTGGGGTCGCAAAATTCCTCGTCACAGATTGAATTGTTTTCAAATGACAAATCCGCCAGGTTCCTTTCGACGTATAGAACTGGGCTTGCTTCTGGACAGACCGTACGTAAACACATAATCTCGAGGTGTCATCACCGCTAAAAGGCAATTAGCATAGTTCAGCCATAGCAACTAACTCCATACAAGAGGATTGTTACCAGGTCACCCGGATGCAAATATTCGTGATCCCCCTCTCCTTCACCATTCAATTCTTCGAAATAATCAACGTCCTCGATTTGCCCCGTTGAATCGCCGGCAGAATCTTCGTTCATGTCTTGATTCAGCATATTCCCGACCCATCCCACCGGCTGGCCGGGTACATTCAATTCGTGTACGTCGCGGATCTTGGAGTCGCTGGTCCACCGGATAGGATCCAGATCGTTCGGCGTGATCTGCTGCCATTTTCGCAGGTAGTTTCTGATGTCTCTCTTCGCCTCGAATTCGTTTTTGAGCCGGATGTCTTCGACAGACAAGGGCGTCCGCGCGGAGTCGTGAGTTTCAGATGCGGCCTAAAAATCAGCAAGTCATTCAAACATTAGATGGAAACCATACCTGAGCTTGAGCAGCATAAGACCGTCGTGGCACCGCTCTATTCAGCCATGGCGAGGGACGCGCTGTGAGCCCGGATTTCGAAACTCTGAGTCTTGATATGGAGCTCAAAGTGGTCGCCCTACTGGCGCAGGCTCTGGACTGAATCAACGGCATGATCCAGCATCCATCGTCTAAACAATCGTCCAGTAGTTGATGGTAGACTGGGAGGCAAATCGCGACGCCATCAGAGAAAAGATAAACCCGGCAGAATACTCACCGCAAGATCACGTGCTGATAACGCCTCATATGACTGATAAGAGAAGCGTCAGGACCAAATAACAAGATCTCGATGTCGATGCTGGAGTATGTCACTGACTCTTGTTGCTTCAGGGTTGAAAGTTTCAAGGCATTCAAATACAAGCAGGAGCCGGGAAGGAGAATTGCCCATGCCCTCGAGCTTCGGTCTCTCCAACGCAGAGTAACAACGTCCACGTCCAGCAAGCAATTCTGGGTTCTACTGCCTTCTTTCCTGTCAATGCTATTGATTGCTCTCAATGCCTTTGTGTCTCATTTCTTCATGACCTTATTCCTGCATATTACGCGTTCGAATCTTCATTAGAGAGATACCCGCAGAGCGCAATCCATTCTATACCAGTTACATGTACCATTATTGTCAATAATATATTTAGACGACAGACCGAAGATTGAGTATTAAGGCAGCAGATCAAACAAAAGAAACCAAAATGAAGCAAAACCAAAACGCAGACATATTAGACAGCCAAACTTGTCACTCTATCGTCCATCCATCCATATCGGAAACATATCGCAAGCCTGAGATTGTAGAGTAGTCTGATTCCCAAAACACACTTGGTGTTGAGTCTACTCAACCTCCTTCGCCGCTCCAGCAGCAGCCTTCTTCTGCCTCCAGAGACAGGCACAGCAAATAGCCGTGAAGAAGAACATAATACTATCACCAGTTAGCCAACCTATCCCCTAAACTTAGAGTGAGGACCAGGAACATACCACATAGCAATACTCAACCCCCAAATACTCTTCGCCTCGACGCAAACGCCCTTACTCGCACCAACCCAGGCCCTGTAATCGACCGCCCCTTTGAGGTTTCCCAGGTACGAGTCCAAATGCATGGCAAATGTATACGCGGAGCTGCCGTCGTCGTCTGAAGAGTTCAATATGTCGCCGATGTCGCCGCACTCAAGGTACGAGAGGGGCTTGCCGAGAATCACAGCGACGACAATGACGGCGATCAGGAGAAGGAAGTCCAGGATTCCGGAGGCCAGGCAGGGCAGGATATCGTCAATGAAGAGGATCGATGTGATGATTGTGTAGATTGTTGCTATGCAGGTCTGTTTCCGCGAGTGTCAGCCAACCCTAACTCAACCAAAAAACGTATTGGAACATACGACAGTGATAGTCCCGATGAAGATCCCCGGTGGCTTTGCATCGTACCGCACGATCTCGGCGATGAAGTTTGCTGTCAATCCGATGATGGCTATCAGAGAGCAGGCCTGGATGCCGCGGGCGATAAGGAATGTTGCGCCGAGAGCGCTGTGCCGGGACATGACGATATGAGGCTAAAGAAAAAGATGAAAAGTCGTAGTTTATGCCTTGTCGTACCCTGCCCGCAGGTCTATACTAAGAAGATGCTCGCTTTCGTAGAGAGATGAGATCAAATGAGGGTCTCGTTGAGATAGAAATAGGAAGACGTTTGTCGTAGAATCAATAAAGGAGCGTCACTAAGTCAATTCCAGACACAGAAAGGAATGAAAGAGAAAGAAATGGGACTGCTGAGACAGAAGGAAAGAAACTCGCTATGCTGCTGTGGTGTTTGCTGTTGATGGTTTCACTCTTTGACAGGGACAATGCCAGCTTATATACACCTCCATGGTCTAGATCTTCTCCAAATTAGCCGTTCTACGAATCTAGACCCTGCCTTCTAAATTCAAACCGAAGCTCTCCATTGGTAAGTTCAGTCTGCATCGCTGATCATGCAAGCGCCGGGGTCTCTGCGATGAGGCTGTCGCCAGGGTACGCTTGGAGCTCGTGTGGAGTAGACCAGAGCTATGGATAGCGTCACCAAACTTAGACTTTACCCGGGGGGAGTAGACTGAAGAAAGCAAAAGTACGTGCATAGCTATAGCTATGCAATACGCTGATCTGCTAAGAATAGGGTTGTAAACAGGCCAGTTCCACCGCGGCGCTAACACCCGTACATCCTCAGCCAACGCCTCCCCGAGCTTATTCAAACTTGATACAAAGCCAGGCGCATATTCCTATATCATGGAATGGTCGCGAATCATTTTCGTTTACTTTTATAGGGTGTTTTGGTAGACGCTGAAGCTGTTGATTTTATCTATTCCTGGTTGTTGGGTCTGGCGCCGTGCAGTGTGGCTTGATCTATATTCAGAGCGCATGAAACGCTGAAGCCGCGCTTTGGCTCGCTGATACTTGTCTTTGGAGAGTTACTTGGTCGTTGCGTCTCCCCAGTGCCGTCGACATGTCCATCGAATAGCCGCCAAGTGTGGCTGAGGAGGATGGCCCAAACAACGGCGGTCCTTAGCGAATCCCAGAAAGCTGAGACGTGGTTAGGATATAGACATTCAATTGCCTGTCTCGATTAGCCACGAATAAACGATGAGGGTCTCTATCAAACTTACTCAATAGCTCGGGTGCCAATGATAGCGTCAAGCCGAGAACGTGCCCTGTCCAGTCCCACGATGATTTCTCGCTATACTTATTCACCCTTGAAAGAACCAGTTCAAGATAACAAGAAATCACCCCGAACTGACCGGGGGAATAATCGCAATCTCATCGCCATCCTTTATCAGAACACCCTCGCCCGCACTCCCCTCGCCGTCCTCAACTACGTCAACGTACTCATCGCCCAGACTAACACTGCAGCTGCTGAGAACCTTTGTCTTGATTCCTGGGTACAAGGACTCGAGCTTGTCGAAGAGTTGCGAGAGGGGTAAGGGTGCCGGGAGCGACTCGGTGTTTTTGCCGGTGTAGGTGGACGCGCTGGAGAAGTAGTGGATTTGGAAGGTTGATTGGGACATTTTATTCAGGTTTGGGGTGAGAAGTTTATAGAAGGGGGAAGCAAGAGGGAGGTTTGTAGAGGTGTCGGTGGAGGGGAGAGTGAGGTGAAGATGAAGTTGATGTGGGGTGCGGGGATCTTATCATGACAAAACAGGTGATCTGAACAGACATGAGATATGCAGTGATAAATCTAGGTATATTAAACCAACGCTCTGAACGCATTCACAAGATCCCTCTTCAAATCCTCCCAGTTCTCCAACCCCACACTCACACGAAGCAACCGTCTATCAACACTTTTATCAGACATAGTCCGCCATTCAATCAACGACTCCACGCCTCCCAAACTTGTCGCATGCTGGAAGAGCTTAAGTTTGCTCGGCAAATTACGCGCATATACCTCCTCTCTCATGGTAATCGAAAAGACAGGCCCGAATCCATTGGGCATTTGCTTGAGCAGCCAGGTTTCATCCGATTTCTGAAGACTGGAGTGGAAAACTCGCTCGAGAGCTTTTTGGGTGACTGCTTCATCGCTTCCTGCAGGCGGAGCACTGGATTGAAGAGCATTTTGAAGCCAGGAGACTAGCTTTGTGGTGTTTTGGCTCAGTCGTTCCACGCGGACTTCTAATGTTCGTAGACTTCGGACGCCCAGCCAGCTCTCCATGTTGCCCATTACACTGCCGAGGAATACACGATCTTTAAGCAGTTGCTGCGCCCAGTCTTTATTCTTCGTAACGAGAACCCCGCAAAGAACATCGCTGTGTCCACCGAAGTATTTGGACCCGGAATGCATCACCAGATCAGCGCCCCATTGGAACGGGTCTTGAAGAGGAGGTGGAGCGAACGTTCCGTCAACGATAAGATAGGCACCGCGAGAATGTGCCTTCTTCGCAAACTCTTCAATATTGAAAGACGTTCCCTCAGGGTTGACCGGGGTCTCTAAGTGAATGACATCTCCTGCCTCTAGCTGCTCTGCTGGGCAATCCAAGCCGAGCTTTTGAAGCCCAGTCAGGCGGCTGAACAAGTCGATCACGCCATGACAGCCATGGTATCCTTTCCCGATCGAGATCCGGCGGGGATTGAGTAACGCAAGAGCAGCATGCAATGCAGATAGCCCAGACGAGTAGCTAATGACTTCGCCGTGAAGTAAAGTCGAGAGGATTGTTTCGAATCGGGTATAGTTCGGGGCAGACAAACGCGAGTATACGTGCGACGTTTTATCCTCCTCATGCTGAGCAATTAGTATAGCCTGAGAGAAACACTGGGTCACTCACTCCTTCAAGATCCGCTAGAGGTATCAACTTGTTCGGGTCATCAGAATAACGAAAGGTGGTCGCAACATGGATTGGCGGCGCAACATCAGTGACAACATTGAGCACATCATCGGCATGCAGCGAGCGCGTCGAGGCGCCAAGGTCCTGGTCGGTGGGAAACATTGTTGTTGGGGTTGGAGAGGGGAAGAGCACTTGAAGAGGGGGAATAATGAGGGGATAACACGTGATGAGATGAGTGGGTCATTATTGCGTGAGTGATAGATGAAAGACGACTCCAACTACCGCCGTAATGATCCCATTCTGGATGGTTCGCGGACTGATCCTGGTGCTGCTGATTGGAAATTGAATCGATCTATATCATTAGCGACTGTCTGCCGTGTAGGAAAAATTACTCACCAGCTTCCGTGTCGAACGCAATGGTAATATCATCATGTTCACTAGGGTAGTCCGGCATATCAAGACAGATGAAATCGGATGACGGGTCCTCGTCGGTCTTTGGCAAGGCAAACTTGGCGTCGACAATTCGAACACCATACTTTCCGCCCCGGTTAAAGCCCTCCAAGGTGTCGGTACCCTTCAGCACGAAGTTCATGCATTTTCCGTGGCTGAAGTCGTTGAGGAATGCTATCAGCTGTACCACCTTATCCTGACGGACAATCTGAATACGGGCCATGCTAGACTCCCATTTCTTGATGATTGGTACCACCATTCGGCGCCGCGATATCATAAAAGAAGAAGCAACACTGCATCTTAGTAAGGAACTTTTGGAGGAGAAGCGAACATACCTGTCGAAAAGCACAGTAAAACCAGTTACCGCTTTCTCGAATTCGTGCAGACCTAGAGAGTATTAGCATGGCACATAATAAGACACCAGTTACGTACCCTTGAGAGTCATGAAATCAAATTTCCGAACCATGGGCTTGGTCATGGCTACTTGAAGAAAGTCGGCCAAGCTATCCTGCATATCTGGCGGAATGAGGTTCTCGGCTGCTGAAACAGTCAAATCGTGCTGCGCCGGTCTATACAAACTAAGACCCGTGCGGTTGTTGACGTCCAGACCGAGTTTTAGTTCTCCGGGACCTATGCTAGTTAGTAGTCGGACACGCAGTTGGGCTTCATCGTGACGCACCAAGATTCAGCCGATCCGTCACAGACCCCCATTCGGACGCAATGAATGCCCGCAGATGCTCTGAGAGAACGGTTGGCCCGTATCCATGCTCAACAAGGTCATGTTCTTGATCAATAACGCACACGGTTCCTGCTGGGAATTGGAGATGCTGCTTCGGTGGTTCGCCAGTAAACCTGTCCGTGGGCTGCTCAATCGTATAAGCACGAAGAGGAACGTCTGCTACTTTGAGCTCTCTCTGTTTCGGCAGCATGGCCAAGAGAAGTGAATGAAGAGTAGTCCGTTCTCGAACTTCTTGGAAAGTCATCAACATAGACCGACTGCGGCCGTCTTCCTTGACGTTGAGAACCAAAGCTGGAGCTCCGTCTTCACCCCGTAGCAGACCAAACAATACCGGCGCTCCATATCCCAAGATGTGAGTCACGCTGCTCAGAGTCTTCACTTTCGGGGTCGTCAATACGGTGATTCGGAACCCACGGTGGGCACTCCGCGTCCCAGTGCCCTCCGTAATCGTCACTGAACGCTCAAACAGCCGAACGCGGCATCGCTCAATAGATTCTGCCGGGAATGCTTTTGGCGTGCCTGGGTCCATATACTGGAACAGCTTCAACGTGCCCTCGAAAATTACTGATTCGCCAGCTTCTGGTTGCAGTCTGGCTTCTGTTTTCCGTGTGTAGTTGACGATATTCCATAACGTCTTGAAATCGTCCTCCTTGAACATGACGTCAAGTTCGAAGCCGCGAGGAAGTTTGACCCTCATCGAGTGCGTCCGAACTTGCCAATCGACATCATCCCAGGTTGGCCCTTTCTTCTTGTCAGACTGAACCATCACATTGATCAAATCACTCTGACTTGTGATGGCCGCAAAAACATACCAATCGGCACGATCACGGATGATGGACAGCGCACACGGCATTGTGAACCCTGTACTATCATCTTCCTTTGAACTCACGGAAACTTCAACAAACATACTTCCGAAGCTAAAGTAGCGGTTGCTGTCGCCTAGAGGCATCATCTGCACAAATGTCGGGGCCTTTCCGGAGTTGTCCAGCAACATAGATCGCGAGGTTGCTCCAGACAGAACTGCTGAGACATCCGGCGCGAAGAACGGATACCGTATCCAAACGCTGGTATCGGGTTCGGTTCCAGGAGGTATAGCAGACAGGATGTTGTTTCGCTTGATCGACACGGCGAGGGATCGCAAGTGGCTCAGCACGGAATGATACACCCCTAGAAGATCTGAAAGCTGTTTATCGCCGGTCGTACTGACTACAGCAAGCAGTGCATCCATGCTCATTGAGCCGTAGCGAGTGACTTCTTGATGCTGAGGGACAATGTTCTCATTGATCCAAAGCGCCTTGGCGAGATCAACCACGGCTTGCTGGGCCATCGCTGGATCCGCGCGGCGATTTTGGTTCGAGTTTGAAGGTCGCGAGCGCGCGTACGCCTCCAACATCTTCTTTCCGCGCATAAACCACCATACCGCAGCTCGTATCCATTCAGTTAGTGACGTCTCCATCAAAGGCTTAACATCCTCAGCAGAAAGTAGAATCGCCTCCTGATACTGTGCTGCATATTCCCTGAACTCGGTATAAGCAACCTCGCCAAACTGACTTGCAACCGAGCGCAACGAGTATTTTGGTGGTTTGGGGCTCGTAGACGCTGCGCGACTATCCTGACTCGGTGGCCGGAGCTCCTCACTAACCCTGGTCGGTGTCGGCTGCGGCTTCGGTGGCGATAGACTCGGCGGAATTACTCCAGGCGCCAGGCCAGAGGAGTTCATCGCATCATCATTAATCGGAGAGCGCACTGATGAGGGACTTGGGGGGTTACGAAGTGGACTTGGCGGAGCTGCAGGCTCTGTTTCAGAAATCGGCGGCGTCTCGTATAGAGAACTAGGGCTTTCTGGATTTTGCTCATTAGGAGAAGTGGGTTCATCATCGTATTTCTTTTGCAATGCACGTCCTTCCTCATTCTCCATCTTTGCCCGAATCCGCTGCGCAACTGAATCAGCTCCTGGAGAAGCTCTGAAAGACAAGCGAGAACCACGCTCGCCCAGATTCAGCGCCATTAGGAAGTCTGCATCTTGCGTGTTCTTCACAAGCAATGGTGTTCGGTCCTGCGGGCTACCACCCTCGCGCGGTTTTAAGCTGTCGCTGAATGAGGTGTCTAACCGAAGTTGAGGCTCTCCTGGCACATTGCTGGCATCATTCAATCGGCTCGAACTTTGACTATGGCTACGATTTCGGTTAAACGAAATCTCGATTGTCGGTTCCTCGGACTCGTCCCCGCCTTCTCCAATGCATTCAGGAGCTCCATCGGCGAACTTCACCCTCAACCCTTTGTTCTTTCGAGTCTTTAGTGGCGGAACGCTGGGAATGCTTGGTAGTAATTCACCGTCAGGCCCAGGTGGTGAATTTGAAACAGCTGGTGCAACGCGGGGGTCGTGTGAGTGCCACCGGTGAGAGAGATCCAAGCGAGGGGGCGTAGGAATATCCAATTGGGTCGGAGGCGCTGAGTGTCCGCCATGAGATAAAGATTTAGAACGGACAGGAGCCAAGAAAGCCTCCACCTGCTGGTCCGCCGTGTTCTTAGGTTTGTCTCTTGAAAACAGTTTATCCCTCCAGTGTGCTTTCTTGGCCGCCGGTCTGGGCTCGGCATCGACAAATGCGAAGGGGTCTTCGGCGGACATGATGAGTCGGTATCAATTGTATTTCTTTCAAATATTTGGGAAATTGCTATGGCGCATCGCAGTCGTATTCAACACTGAAGCGGCGGGCTAGTTGAGAGTTCTTGGTCTTCAGGAGTCCCCCGCAGCAACAGCGAAATCATGAACGATTGAACGAAACACTTGGATATTGGACGGAAGTATGAGGGGGATAATGACGAGAATGTATCGCTGACGAATAACGAAGCAGTGTAACCGATGTCGACCAACCGGGGGAGGTGGGGAGCGGCAGAGGAGGTACCTATCGAGATATCGACCCCCTAGCGTTATCTGTGCGGACTGCGGAGTGAGAGAAGCTTGCTTCGAGCAAAACGGGGGGAAGCCGGAGAAGGGGGGGGAGATGAGCTAGCTGAGGTTAAGCTCCGGGGTCGAAGAGTGTTATTAACGCTTCACAAAAGGCGATTGTGCTCCTGCCGCCAGGCGTGATTGCTTGCGCTGTCCTGGTGTGGAGTCGGGACGAGCGATCTACCGCGACCAATTATTCAATGACCATTCAGGAACAAGAGAACAGACGGGAAGTTTGCAAGAAGGGGCATTTGCACAACGTCAAGGGGCGAAGAGGGGTTTTAGGGACGTACTCCGTACCTGGAAGGACCAGCAGAAGTCCCGGATCAAAATCCAAGATAAAACAAGACTCCCCAGATTCAAAGTCCAGGGACAGTCCGCGCACTGCAGTGCGTAATCGAATGTACCTGAGAGTCGAGAAAAGAAAGCACTCAACAAGGAAATCCTGAGCTGATCCAGCAGCTGTAGCCTGTGTCAGTATGGCTTTGAAGTGAAGAAAACAAAGATCAAAGAGTCACGAAGTGGGAGGTGATGAATCCCCAGGGAAAGTTGAAGGTGGATAGAGTGGAATGAAGACGGAGCCCGTGCTACAAGAAGCCTACGAAGCCTCCCGACCGCAGCCAGTCCTCTTTTAGCCCGCCGCCCAAGAATGCCTCAGCGCCACACCGTTCCTGTCCTAACTCTGATCATGGTCTATGGAGTAGCTCGTCGACACGGGCCACGCATGTCAATTGAATTCTCCGGTTCTCGTCAACCACGTATCTGGATGATGATAATCTGGTCACGTGGTGATGTTGATTCAGGCCACGCCTTTGTTACATTTTATTTCTAGGACCAGAGTCTAATAAAGGAGCACTACTAAATCGTGGATCTTCAAACACACGGCTATCACTCGATGTTTGAAGTAATTTCGTGGTTGGGGTCTCTCATTTCTTGGGCTGAGTTATAGATTGATGCCCCGGGACTAAGGCTTCAAGCGGTTTCAGCTGTCAGTCAGTCTCCATACTCCTGCACACAGCAGCTACTCAATAATCTCCCACAAGCTCCTTCAAGCTAAAAACAATCAACGCAATCGCGATCATTGCAAAATACTTGTGGTTTCTATTATTGACAAATTGAACCTCTCGAAATGCACCGCGAGGTTCTTGGTCTTACTCCGTACTGGTAACTCTCCGCTGCAAAACTGAAACTGACGTGGACTCGTGAGAGGGTCTTGACACCAAAAAAGAAATGAAACTTTTTAGCGCCAAAACAGTTATCTGAGGAACTATCATGTTATTTATTGCCCAATCACCATATGCAATCCTCTCCACTACCGCCCTTTCTCTAACCATTCATTGGCAATCAGCTTCCCGTTATCCTGAAACCAGTCGAGGCCGCTCTCAGACAACGTCCGTTTGAAAAGCCCCAGCACGAGCGATTGCAGTTGCACAGTGGGTCCCCACCAGAACCTCGGATCTTGGCTCATATGGATGTGCGATCCAAACCCTATCGTCCATCTTTAACTTCGACTCAGGGGTTTGCGTGAAGGCTGCGCAATTTGAAGTCCGAGTCAAGTCTTTCAAAGAGCAGGTTGCGCCACAAGCCACTTAGCAATAACGTGATAAGGCAATCAGCAGAAGAGACCCTATTACCCAACCCTTTGGCACAGTGAGGATCAATACGAGCGTCATTCTGAAGCCGATCTCGGGGCCTTTAGGCGTCCTCGGCTGGAACCAGGCTCATGTCAGATACTGGAAATTCATGCCGCATTTCCAGCTATCGCGACTCGCCTTGCAGCGTACAATTGCCCTAACAAAAGGCCTTAACGAGCCCTCCTCTTATAGAGGATGATGCAGCTGATAGCCGTCAGATATACTGTCTCATCAATGCAAGCAGTGCTGGCTGCGGTGCTAGAAATAGAATATAACAGCAAGGGTGTAGGCGAGGGGCTTCGGCTTGCCTAATCCATCCATTCCGCATATCTCCCGAGGTCCATTCATGCAGTGATATGCGTTAGCGGCTGCTAGCATCTTAGTCTTCAGTTCTATACATCAGTGGATAGTCTCGGTTTCCGGCTCCGACTCCTCGTCGTGGTTGATGATGTACAAAAAAAGTTTGGTGAGGATCACTTTTTTATTAGCATTGGTGAATGACAAGTGATCCGATATTTTTATCCTGGTATCTTTACAAGATCTTCAGTTCTCCATTGGACCGATAAAAAAAATGCTTTTCGAAGTGCAACCTGTATATTTGCTTTACGTAGAAGTCGAGTAGCGCTGATATATATTCTGTATCACAGCTTAGCGAACAACAATGCGTACCACCCATTGACTTTTACCATCAGATCAAACTCTACATTGTACAACTTGATCACATATTTATTATTTTCGCCAGCTCGCGTGCTGAATCACCCTGAAAACAAGTGATGACTAGAAATACCTTGATATGAATTCTCCCCAACGCGATTTAGCTGATTACCTACTTTGGCGATCATGGTCAATGCTTGCGCGCCTACTCGGTATAGACATCCATGTGAGACAGTCTTTGAAACAAGGGAGATCCTTTTCTACAATCTAACCATCAGATCCCATTTGATGATTGTTTTCACGGACCTCGCCCATTAACCACGGGCATTCAACAACACCGGCAAGCCACCAGCGGTGTCTTCTGAGTAACCTCAATCGAGACTCGACAAATCATCAGATAATCTCGGTGGGGCACGCTGACAGATTACTGCTGAGGCCTCAGGAAGCAAGAAGCAAGGGAATAATGCCTTGAATTTTACTATTCTCAGGTCCAACCCGAAGAGGAGTCTGGTGAAGGTGACTTGAAAAGTAAACAAACCCCTATAGCTCGAAAGAACAGGATGGAAATGGAAGAGCTTTCGTGGAGAATTGGAGATCAACAAAGTGGCTGAGGAAGTGAGACAGAGTGGGTTGGAGGCTCATACAAAATTGGTGTTTCCAAGTTTAGAGTCTGGCTGCCCATCACCGCCCCAGTTAGTCGGCTGTCCAGCTCAGAGACAAAGTGAGCAAACATGCTATGCTGGCCCTGGCTCTGGGCCTCGTCCACTTTTCGCATTCCATCTCTTCATGTTTTTTCTTTCCTTCTTTTACCGATGGACCGAAATTTCCAGTTGCGACCAGGCCAGTGACCGTCACTGTGTTTACCCTTCACGAGTTTGCCGATCGACCTTTTGCCTCCCCACCGTTTCGGAACTGCGCCTCCCCTACCGTACCTACGCTGTCAGTCTCGGATCCCGGAGGAGTACGCAGCTTTTCTTGTCTCTACTTTGGAACCTGGACTACTTCCCAATCTGTGGAGGTGGCTGAAACCTCTTCTCCAGCTGTCGACTTTTGGATCACCATCATTTGAGGGGGTTCGCGGACACAAGCGTATCAGGCAACAACCATCTTTTTGATAAATCCAAACTCGTGAATCTTTGCAGGACAACGTGGATTGAATCTTCGACACGGGGCTGGCCTCCCCGAGGGGGTCATCCCATTTATACAAAAAGGTCGCGATGGCGTTAGATCGCGACGCGAGACGGCATGATGGACCCTGGTCTTCAGCTGCTTCTCAACTGCTTCGACTAGAGCAATCGTCGGGCGGACGGTCTATCCAACAACGTCGGAAATGGCGAGACACCTTTCGGCGACGACCTCGGCGGCAAACCTTTGGATGGGGGGTTGGCTGGGCTATAACGGCGATGGTGATACTGGGGTTTCTGACTCCGGTCTTTGGTGCTTTGCTGGAATTCGAGAATTGCTTGGATGCGTCAATTATCGATTCAAACCCTGTCAAACTACAATTCGTTCCCCTTGACGTCGGCGTCACTTTCAACATGACGAATTCGCTGTATCCCCTTGATATAGTCGTCTACGGCAACGTCACTGGCACTGCGGACCAGAGTGCTGATTACCCATCACCGGAAGATGAGCAATGGGACGACAAAAACGCAACAACCGGAAAGATCGTGGATCTGGACGTCGACAACAACCAGTACTCGACACTCATCACATCCATACGAGTTGCCAGCTTTACGCCATATTCGGAGCCTTCCCGATTTTGTGATTCTCTTATTCAAGGCGATTGTCCGCTAGGGCCCCAGTTCCAATACAACCTGTGAGTTTTCTATTTCAGCAGCTCGCCAGCAGCAAGAAACAGCTAATTGACCTTTGAATTTCTAGATCCGATCTAGCCACCCTCCGTGCCTTCTCCGTCCACCATGATATGGCCTCGTCTTACCACTTTTCCACGCTTTCCACAAAGTTTACGATCATATCTGGCGATGTCGCCGCTGACAGACTCGGCTGCATTTCCGTCGACATCACGCCGGACTTGGGTGCTAGCGTCAAAGATGCCATTGCATATGTGCCACTTGCGATTCTTATCCTCGTTGGGCTGGCCACGATCTCCGCTGCGATATATAGCCCATGGGGAACCACCGATCCTTTTCGATGGACTAGCAATTACGGCCGCGATGAAGACGTCTTGCGTCTTGTGACTCCTGGGTTTGGGGATTGTCTGCAATATATACAGTTTGTTGTTCTGACGGGAGCTTTGTCATTGAACTATCCTGGGTATTACCAGCCAGTCGTCAGCCAAGCTGCTTGGTCGTCCCTCATGTTCAACCAGAGCTTCTTCGGAACCGAGAATAACCCCGTGGTTGACGGAGTCTACGCCGTCAATGCTACACGAGGTCTGGATAAAATGGAGAAGTTTGTTGGCATGGATGGAGCACGCGACGTATGGCCCGCAATGATGGTTTGGCTGCTCTCGATCGTGGGAATCATCACACTCCTTATTCAGTTCGCGTTCGCTTTCCGTTGGCTCTATCGCGAGCTTGCTCGGATACCTGAAGAGGATCTTCGCGCCAAAAACATGCCATTCACTGTCGGCAATGTCATTCGAATCGTCTATAATTTCTTCCTTCTACCGCTGATATCCTTATCGTTCTTCCAACTAATCATCGCCGGCGAGTCCCCTGCATACTGTGTGGCTCTTGCCGCCGTTGTCATCTTGATATTAATATGCTTTTCCATTTGGATTATCCGACTAATCATTACCACTCGACCAAGATCCTACCTATTCGATGATCTACCAACAGTGCTCCTGTACGGTCCTTTATACAATACATTCTCAGATGATGCCGCTGCCTTTGCTGTGATACCAATCTTCATATCATTTGCGCGCGGTATTGCAATCGGCGCCGTTCAGGCTTCAGGCATAGCCCAAATCGTCCTATTGGCGATCTGTGAGGTTGTTTCAGTCCTAACCATCATAGCCTTCCGACCGTTCCCGTCTCCTTCATCCATGAACCTCTACCATATCTGCTTCTCCATTGTTCGCTTCCTGACGATACTGCTCAGCATTGTCTTTGTCCCATCCTTGGGTATCTCCCAATCTGCTCGGGCTTGGATTGGCTATGTTATTCTTTTGCTTCATGGTTTCGTCCTTGTATTTGGATTCTTTCTCAATGCCTTGCAAACTTTGATTGAAGTCATTGCTCGCCTGCTCGGTGCTGGAGGCAACGAGGCTGGTGTCACTCGTGGTGGCCTTGTCAAGGTATGTAATATTTTCGATACCTCTTGTCGCATACTAACAGATGTAGGTATTCGGTATGCGCCAGTTGTCGCGGCGCCTTCCAAGGCGTGATGTTGCTACCAGGCAAAGCATGGCTTCTGATGCGGCAATGCTAGCGCACACGGATGACCGATTCTCTTCTCAATTTGAAGGCTCTCGGCCCAGGAGTCTCTCTGGTAGCTCTGCTCTATTGTTGAATCGGGCGACGGCAAATGAGAGCAAAGCAAGCGCGATCTATGAAGCTGGAGAAAGGTCTCATAGCCGGGCCAATAGCGCTGGCTTGTATACTCCCACCACAATGGGAGGATTCCAGGGCTCGGGAAGCAACTCTCCAAAAATTGGTCCGATCTTTGCAATGCAGCCGCAGGATCCATACTACAGACCGCCGAGGCCACGTAAGCGGAATGAACGGGGCTTCTCCGGCGACTCTGGTAGAAGAGGCTCTTCCGCCCTCTACAGGGACGTCAGCTTCGCAGATACGGATGATGAAATAGTTGAGGGCCCTTCGATATCTCGACGAGGCACGCCCACGCCGGCTTACATTCCTGCGCCAAAAGACGACCTAGATTACGAGGAGCCGAAGAAATCACGTAAGGACTATGCGGTTCGTGAAGTCGACTTCTATTACCGAGTCCGTGGTCCCCCATTATCGCACACCGGCACTCGCAAGCTGAAGACTGGCCCTGCGGACCCTACCGGACCCGTCTCCTCTGCGACTGGATTCTTCCGAAATCTATTCAGCGGAAAGACGAAGGATAAAGGCAAGGGATTCGAAGTTGTTCGAAGCAGCAGAGCTCCGCCGCCTGGTCTCATCCCGGAGAGAGAGGATGATCATGAGCCATATACGGACGAACCCGGTGAACTGAGCACTGCCGACCGAGATCGATCTGCTCCGGAATCCAATGAACAGCCTCTAGAACCAACGCAGCAGGATGATGAACTTCAGACGCCAGGAGTTAGCTTGCCGTTAATTGATGCCGGCGGGACCATTGAACTCCCAAGCCGCATCGGCTCGCGTCGCGAAATTAAGACCCCGCCATTGGCTCCGAAGACACCATCAATACCATCAATGTCAAGCAAAAGACGACATTCGCAAAGCGCATTGAATCAAGATGAGGCTGAGCAGCGCGATGACTCCTCGCTGCGTCCAGCTCAACCATCCGGCTCTGCCCGGCTACCGTTCAGCGCAACAAGCTCGCCCTCACGGGATCGGAACTACTCCCTTGCCTCAACTACCGCGTCCACATCTTCTGGCCACGATCGAATCGCTCGATCACGCATCGAACGGCCTTCAAGCGTAGGCTATGTTGCTCAACACCGTGCAAGAGATAACATCCACCAACCCCATGCGGAAGAACCGTCATTCACCGAGAGCGCAGCGGAGCTGGTTGACGAGACTCAAAGTGAGGGAACCCGATGATAATCTGTGCATTTCTCACGATATACATGATGCGCACTTGGCGCGTTGATCTGTTTGATTTAGCAGTACCTGTGTTGATATCTATGAGACGAATCTCCTTGCTGTCTTTTCAAGAGCGATATTGGTCATCTAACTACGGAGTATTCTTATCATTTTTAGTTGGTACCTGTGCGATCTGGCCCTCAGTCTTCATGCAAAAAGCCTCCTTGTATATGTTGAATTTCCTTCGTGTATTGATTCAGGAATATAATCTTCTAATGCTCAATAATCTCTTGGTCTTAAAAGAGAGGGGAGTCTAGACCGACAGTCTTCTGATATCTGCGTCTGCAGAGATCACACCAGCCTGTGCTTTCCTCGTATCATTTTCAAGACATGAGCTGTCGATCTCATAGCTTTTGAATTTGCCTCGGCCGCAATACCCCATTGGTTTGTTGTTTTTGCGCGCCCCGCGGCGAATTTTCGACATCGGGCACTGTTTGGTGGCGGTGATAAAACCAGGACCAGTCACGCTCAAACCTCAAACGCTAGATTCAGCCTTCTCACTTCTAGTAACCTCCCTTGTCTGGATTTTATTTCTGCCCTGCTGGCTTGTTTGTCGCTTGCTCGTATCGTTCCCACTTGCCAGCCATCAGACAGCGCGTGTTTTGGTCTTGCGCAGTGTCACGAGACTGGCCTATCCGTCTGGAGTGACTGACTGGCTTGACTTCTGACTACGACGACATTTTCTCTCTTACTCAACTATTCTTATCCATCCTTTCCCCTCTGTGCATTTACGGCCTCCTTTATTTGATCCTTATCTTGCTGCGTTTAGTTGTCTTTCCGTAATTCTCCTTATCAGCCCGAACTCCTCCCACCCTGGACTCATCGCGCCACCCACCTGCAGTCAATGACCGCCCGTTGTCGAAACGACGGAGACTGGTCTCCCCTACAGCGATAGAAAACAGAAACAAGCCTCTACCAATCCTGCCTTTGTCGTACCAACGACCTCCTTATCTCCAGCGAGCATCTCATCCCCAGCTCGCTCGGTACATGTCGTCATTGTCGAACTCCGCGTCTACCTCCGGCCCGCCCACCACTACCGCTCCCGCTCGGCCTCAGCCTTACACCTCCGCTTCAGCCTCAGCTGGAATCCCCAGGCACGGACACGGAAACAGACACAGACTCTATGCGAGCGCCAGCTCGGACAGTCTAAGGACTCGCGAGCCGGCAACTGCGATAGCCAGCAGCTCTGCATCCACATCAAGCGTAACAAGTCGAGACCGCCGCGAACGAAGGAGGTCGACGCTCACAGGCCCCGATCGGAAACGAAGACTTGTCTACCCTTATTCTTACCAGTCGGAGGAGGGCGGACCTGTAGCTCAAGCGAGCTATGCCAGACCCGGGCCTGTTGGAAGAGGGTCGATGTCGATGTCGGGCCCGAGCAACCGAGCAGAGTCGGAAATGGATAGCAGGTCTATCTTGAGTACGGGTGATGGCCTGGCGTCGCATTCGAACTCGCAATCAAATATAAGTGCAAATACGGTTGTGCCCGGCTCCTCGTACGAAGCCGCCATCGATTTGTCGTCTTCGCCTTCCGAGCCTCCTCTGCCTCCGCCGCCTCGTCGACGATCTCGTGACCACCGCCAGAGCTCCTGGTCTCACTCGGATAACCAGTTTGTCGAGTATAATCGGCCGACGTGGCAGCCTGACGCAGAGGTGACGGAGTGTCCCATCTGCCGAACGATATTCAGTTTCTGGTACAGGAAGCACCACTGCCGGAAGTGCGGGCGGGTTGTATGCTCGGCATGCTCGCCTCACAGGATTACAATTCCGAGGCAGTATATTGTACACCCCCCGAATACAGAGCGCTCCGGTGCTTCTGCGATTGCGCAGCGCGCATCCCAGATTGTGCATCCGGAGGGAAATGACCCCGCCCAGTCGCCGGTAGCTATGAATCCGGCTCTTGGGGGCGGCGAGGAAGTTAGGCTTTGCAACCCATGCGTGCCGGACCCGAACCCTGAGCCGCCATTTGGGTTTCCTCCTGTCAGGCCTGACAATGGATCAGGGACTAACTGGACGCGGCATCGGTCGTATCATTCGATATCGACGCCACGGCAGCATCCATATAGCGCGATTGTAAGTCATACAAAGCATACCATACTAGCTCGGCAGGACTGACAAGCATAGCCGGATACGTTTACGTCGAGGCCCTCGCGCAGAACCGTAGGGTCCAGCGACTACCCAGGTCTGGCTGGGTTAAGCGGGGTATACGCCCCCTCATTATCAGGCCGTCCACTCAGTTATGGCTCAAGCTCCCGAATGCCAGCCAATATCCCAAGACATGCTTTTTCTCCCTCAATAACCGCATCAGACGCAGGACTTGCCGAGTCCTCAAGCAGTAGAGCTCGCGGCTCGCACCGCTCCCGACATATCGACGAGTGTGACCTCTGTCCAATCTGTGACAGTGAACTTCCACCCCTCGGCGCAAATGGGAACGAAGATGCCCGGGAAGCACACATCCGCGCATGTATATCGAATCACGGCCGCCCTGGTAGTGGAAGCCCTGTTTCCCAGTCTCCTATTCCTGTTCGGATGCTTGCCTTTACTGCCACCGAGAAGGACTGTATTAGCCAGGATGGCGGGGAGCAGGAATGTACCATCTGCATGGAGGAGTATGAGGTTGGACAGTCACTGGTGAGGCTTGAGTGTCTCTGCAAATTCCATAAGAGGTGTATTGTTGAATGGTTCGAGAGGAGGAAGGAGTGCCCTGTGCATAAAACGTCGTAATCTGAACCTGCATCTGTAGAGATTGGCAGGTCCATCTTGGTGGTTTGGTTACGGAGTATATATGCTCTTCTTATCTAGCCGGCGTTGGTTCTTCTTTTTGAGACTCTCCGTTGATCTGGCCGTTTTATTTGCGTTCTTCCTGGCGTGGCATACTCATCTCTCAAATATGACAATCATTTCAGATATATAGTGCGAATTCTGTTGAAACTGCGCAGCTCGTATACTCTGTCTGCCTAAGTGAACCTGGGGCCGGGACCGGTTGATTAGTGCAGCCTTGAAGGGAAGTGACTCAGCCTCAGTTCTTTCATCTCTTCGACGCGACTTTATCAATCCTTCAGGCCTTGGGCGTTGGTTTTGTCGAAGGAGACAGTCACGATCTATTTTCCTGACTTCCAGCCCACCAACTCGATCTATTCATCCTACGCCTAGAGCCTGTGCTGTTCACGCCAGTCGGCGATCGGTGTCCGAATCACCGTCCTCCGGTCGGACCTGTCAGACGGTCGACAACAGCACGCCCGGATAGGACCGGACTCCGGCACTGAGCAGCGTGGGGGATTTCCCTTATAGCTAGGGTCCCGGTCCTTAAAGCTGCAGGTATGCTAGCTTTTTACAAGTCACCTTGGAGCTTTGAGATGGCTATCCTGTTGAGCTCGCCCGGAGCTGTCAAACCAGTACCGCAGACATGGACACCCACACTGACACTGCCAGATCCACTCGCACTCCCCGCAATTGCGAGCGCGAGCGCAAGCGCAATCGATGGAGATTGATCCGCGGTTGCACAAGGGGGAAGAGGCTAGGGATAGCTCCGAGAGTGCCGAGTCAGGTATTTGCGAAGACTACTTTTTTGTGTTTTGCTGATGGGTCCAGAATATGAGTACCCTGAGCCCCCCCCTTCTCAAAGTCAGCGCTCGCACCTGACTTCAAATTCGCATGCCCCTTCATATGCTCACCACGCGCATTCCCATTATCCTGGTCGGCAACCTGGTCTAGGAGCATACCCTAGCCCCGGCTCCGGCGAACCCTCGGTCCTAACTGCGGCCTCCGTTGCAGTCGGAGGACCAACATCAAACTACCGACGTGACTCTCCTGAAGTCGGCGACCCGAACGACCCCTCCGCCGACAAACGACCACGAGCCTGCGAATCCTGCCGCGGCCTGAAAGTCCGATGTGAGCCAGACCCGAACCCAGACGAACCATGCAAGCGGTGCGCAAAAGCGGGACGGCAATGCGTCGTTACGGCGCCGAATCGGAAGAGGCAGAAAAAGACGGATAGTCGAGTTACGGAGCTGGAGAGGAAGATCGATGTGCTCACTGCGACGTTGCATGCTACACAGAAGGTCGAGGCTGTCCTACCTTCGAATAATGCTGCGCAGGCTGCTTCTGCCTCTACGGCCGCGTCTATGAGGGAGGAGAATAGTGGACTTGGGAGACGGTGGCTTGTGCCTGGGCAGAGCTCGGACCGGTCAAGCTCTATACCTCCGCGGGCCGGGCCATCGGGGTCAGGGAGTAAGAGACACTATAGCGGGGATATCAAGAGTTCGCAATCGCAAGCCCGGAATATTGCGAGGACGATTTCAACGCCATCGTTAGGAAGCAATGCGAGTCCGGGAACAGAAAACACGGATAGTTCTGGACGGCAATTGCCTGCGGTGCGGGCCAGTTGGTCGAATAACACTCGAAGACCGAGTCTTGGTGCCAAGGAAGTTCCTAGTCCTCCTGATATCATTGAACGAGGATTGGTAAGTCTTGCTGTTGCGTCGGATGCATTTACGCGATTCGTCGAGTCAATGTGCCACTACATCCCCATGGTAGTCTTCCCACCAGGGACGCAGATGAGCGAAGTCCGCAAACACAGACCGGTGCTATTTCACGCGATTGTCGCTGTTTCAGTTGGGCCATTTGAGCCAAACATACAAAGCACGCTGCTCGTCGAATTCTACCGCACTGTCGGCGAACGGGTAATCGTCAAAGGTGAAAAGTCACTTGATCTAGTCCAAGGCCTGCTTGTCTCGTGCGCGTTCTACATACCTCCAGAGAATTTTGAAGAGATCAAATTTTACCAGTTGGCACAGCTGTCTGTTACTGTAGGGATGGATATAGGAATGTACCGCAAGACAGTTACCAAGGGAAAGCATTTGAACCCGATCAGAGACATTATGAGGCAGGCACCTATGGCAGATCTGGACTCGCCAGAAGTACGAAGGGCTTGGCTGGGCTGTTACTTTATATCTGTTCAGTATGTCCCTCCGCATCGTCCTTTGGAGAAGAAGCTAATGATATAGAACTTCGAGCGCATTAAGACGGCCGGTCACTGTCCGATGGCTTCCCTACATGGATGAATGTATTGAAATTCTGGAAAACTCTCCCGATGCCTTGCCATCAGACAAAGACATGGTTCAATGGGCGAAACTGGGTCGGATTATTGAAGAAATCAGTTCACGATTCTTCGCCGATGACATGGGCAGTCCATCGTTCTCAGAGCCCAAGCTCCAGTTCACGCTGAAAGCATTTGAGAAGCAATTGGAGATGTGGAGGAAAGAACTTGTTAATAACCATGGTCCTGGTATGTCGAACTCACAAATGGGCAACGAATGCTAATGAAGAAGCAATCCTGGCCCAAGCTCTCGCCATCATCAACATCTACCTGCACGAAAACGCCATGGTCCTTGACCCCTCTAACGATGAAAAGAAAGCCGCAGATGGCGACAGAGACCTTTACCATCCCGTCGCCGCAGCCCGCATCTCAGCCCTAAGCTCTACCCTCTCGTCCATCCACGAAGCAATCGACATTATCTGCGCCATCCCAGTGGAAGAACTCATCTGTATGCCAACAGTCGCTCTCGCACGCACAGCATTCTCCATTGTTGCGCTCATAAAGCTCTACTCGATCGTCTCAGCCCCGGACAGTTATATAGGCCAGGTTATTGACCCGAGTGCTTTGCGCGTGGAATTTTACATGGATAAGGTAATTGCGCACTATAAGGCAGCTGCGTCGTTGGCTGGGGGTATTACGCCGGGTAAATTCTCGACTGTTATGACCATGTTACGCGAGTGGTTTAAGTCGAGAAAGGATCAGCATGAGGAGAGAGGAAAGACGAGGGATAAAGATGCCACTTCGTCGGCTACTCCACAAGAGAGCAATAAGGTACGCCTACGTCCTAGACAGTTCGTTTGATCTCGCTCTAACGATAGGAAGCAGAGCATACCCCCAG
>JAXQKN010000139.1:0-40901 GCA_037042525.1 Aspergillus sp. P7301S-1 | reverse complement strand
CGGTGCTGGAAAAGTGGTGGAAGCCCGAGCACAAGAACAGTGTCATTGCCTTGGAAGACCTGGCTGAGGCATCGGCCAATGTGCTCAATGAACGAGAGAAGCATTACCTCGCCGAGTACCCGCTGAGCTCGACGATGCCCATCTCCGAGACCGAGATTGTCGGGATTATCGAGCAACGCATTGGAAAGAAGATTGAGCTCCGGACGCCTTCGTTCGAGACCGGCGTGGCCAAGTTGACCAAGGCTCTGTATGGCACCGATGAAGAGGGCAGTGGCGAGCTGGGACTGGGGCCGTCGAGCGAGGGCGATGTCCGTGGTGACCTTGTGCGAGACACACTGTCGCACTTGATTCTTTTCTATAACCACCGCGGGCTGAAAGGGAGTCCCAACGTGCTGCGATGGGTGCTGGGCAGGGAGCCTACTTCCGTGGCGCAGTGGGTGGACTCGATGCTCAGCCGTTGATCGGGGAAACTATAAACTATTAAGAGTTGAAGAATAGTTAATAATAAGGATAAGAAGAGAATAAAGATATTAGAAGAGGATCAGCACTTCGGATAATCTTTATGCTGTCAGCACTAATCTCCAAAGGATTGAAGGATCTTACCCACAGCTATGGATCAGCCAAGGATTGTTGAAGAGTTAGTGACAGTAAGCAACATGAAACTGAGGCTGATAAGCCAAACGTCTTGTATAAATATCTAATGCTGTCGAAGTGTAGAGAACCACGCCGCTTCAACATGGCTCCTGCACTCTCCAAGATGGAGAATCTGACTCTCCTGTTTGGTCCCCAAGACCCTAATCTCAACGATTCATACCTTCAGTCTCTTCGCACGACCCTCGTCGACTCGCCGTTGCTGCAATGGCTAGTCAAGACTCTACTGGATCTCCCTCACGAATGGCAGCGAATTGCCTCTGCCCACCCAGAGCTCGGATCATTCCAAGGCCCCAAGTACCTTGATCTATTGAGCAATTGGGTGAGGAAGGGGACACTACCAGCAAATCTATTCCCATTGCCGAATATTCTCGTCACCCCGTTGGTTGTGGCAAACCAGCTGGCCCAATACATCACCCTGCTCGAGCAAATACACCCATCAATTACGCCTAATGACTCCCTGGCCAGCATTCTGAAACTCGAGACACAGACTGCCGGTCTCTGCACCGGGCTATTGACCTCTGCGGCAGTGGCAAGCTCGGCCACATTGGCAGAGCTGCAAACGCATGGTGCAGCAGCCCTTCGAATGGCAACGGCCATTGGGGCTCTCGTGGATGCAGGCGACTCGGAGGTTCAGGATGGAGCTAAATGGCAGTCGCTTGCAGTCGGTTGGACCGCGCAGGTCGCGCAGACCGAACTGGCAAGCATCGTGGCGCAATATCCAGAGGTATGTGTTGTCAAAAGGGTTTATCGGCTGCTAACTGTATAGGCCTATGTTTCGGTCATCTCTGAAGCTCGTCTGGCTACTCTTACCGTTCTTAAGACTGACGCAGATGCAATTCAGCGCGAATTGACGAATGCCGGCTTCATCTACACTCCTACTGCGCTGCGTGGCCCATTCCACTGCGGAAACCGTGAAGCTCAGGCCGTCTCACTACTAAGTCTGTTTGATTCGGAGCCTTCGTTCCAGTTCCCTGGTGCTTCACAGCTCGCCTTTCACACGCGCAGTTCAAATGGTGACGACTTTCCCGCCGATCAGAGCCTTCACCATGCAGCGGCTCGGGCTATGTTGACCGAGCAGGCAGACTGGCATCAACTGTTCACAACATTTTCGCCCACTCAACCTACTGTCATTGCATTTGGCAGTCAGCGGTTTGTCCCGCAATGGTTTCTCCGCAAACACGGCGCACAACTAGCGCATGCTCTCGACATCGACGTCCAATCTGGCCACTTCCCCGCACCACTGTATAAACTTTTAAACACACAAGACCAGTCAATAGCAGTCGTTGGTATGGCCTGCCACTTCCCTGGCGGCAGTGATTTGGACGAGTTCTGGGAGACCATGTGCGCGGCCAAATCGCAGTGCACCGAAGTCCCTTCAGACCGAGTGGACTTTGACTACGCCGCGTGGAGGGAGAATGACAAGAATAGAAAGTGGTTTGGCAACTTCATCAAGGACCATGATGCCTTTGACCACAAGTTCTTCCAGAAGAGCCCGCGCGAGGTCGTCTCGACGGACCCTCAGCAGCGCATCATGCTGCAGGTGGCGTATCAAGCGGTGCAGCAGTCTGGATACTTTAACAAGAACAGCAGCAAGCATGTCGGCTGCTATGTGGGAATCGGAGTCACCGACTATGAGAACAATATCGCCTGCCACCCGCCAACTGCGTATACGGCAACCGGAAACCTCAAGTCCTTTGCGGCAGGTAAGATCAGTCACTTCTTTGGCTGGAGTGGACCTGGTGTCACTGTCGACACGGCCTGTTCTTCGTCTGCGCTGGCAGTGCATCACGCATGCAAGGCCATTCTCAGCGGTGAATGTGAGGCCTCGCTTGCTGGTGGTGTCAATGTTATGGTCAGTCCGGAGTGGTACCAGAACCTGGATGGCGCGTCTTTCCTCAGTCCATCAGGCCAGTGCAAGCCATTTGACGCGGCTGCTGATGGATACTGTCGAGGAGAAGGCGCTGGTGCGGTCTTCCTGAAGAAGCTATCCACCGCTATCCAGGACGGTGACCAGATCCTCGGTGTGATTCGGGGATCCTGTGTCAACCAGAATGAAAACTGCTCGGCCATCACTGCTCCAAGTGTCCAGTCTCTTGGAAATGTATTCAATGGCGTCCTCCGCAAGGCCCAGATCAACCCCAAGCAGATCTCAGTCGTGGAAGCCCACGGCACTGGGACGCAGGTGGGGGACCGCGCAGAGTACGACAGCGTGCGCACCGTACTAGGTGGAGCAGGACGAGCCAACCCTCTCTCTCTAGGGTCCGTCAAGGGACTAATTGGCCATTTAGAATGTGCTTCAGGCATTGCTGCGCTGATCAAGGTGTTGTTGATGGTTCAGAACAGCACCATTCCCCCCCAGCCGGGCTTCAATCGCATCAACCCTAAGCTCGAGGCTTTACCATCTGACAACGTTGAGATCGTTACCAGACTCAAGCAATGGGAAGGCTTCCGTGCAGCACTCTTGAACAACTACGGTGCTTCAGGGTCCAATGCCTCGCTTGTCGTCACGCAGGCGGATGTCCTTGAACTGGAACAAGCAGCGAGTGCTGGCAGACGGCCATTCTGGTTCACAGGCATTGACGACCAGAGTTTGAGGATATACGCATCCAAGGTCGTCCGGATGCTACGATCGCGCAAGGCAGATGATGCTCGCTTCACTCTCGCCAATCTCTCTTTCCAATTGGCACGTCAGTCGAATCGGGATCTTGGACAGGCGCTGATCTTCAGCTGTGCCTCTATTGAGGAACTGGAAACAAAGCTGGCTAACTTTGCAGACGGAGGAAATGCATTGACGTCGTCTCCTCGAGCAGCATCACGGCCAGTCATTCTCTGCTTTGGAGGTCAGCGGTCCAACTTTATTGGTCTGGATCGTGAGGCCTACGACAGCTTCGAGCTGCTCCGAACGCACCTGGACGAATGCCACAAGATATCTCTCTCCCTTGGCCTACCGGGTATTGTTCCTGCCATCTTCGACCGAACTCCCCGAAGCAGCATTGTGGAGCTGCAGACGATGCAGTTTGCTCTGCAATATTCGTGTGCAAAGGCCTGGATTGACAGCGGCATCAAGGTGGCAGCCCTCGTCGGCCACAGTTTCGGCGAACTGACAGCCATGTGCGTGTCTGGTGAACTATCCCTCGCAGACACATTGAAGATGATTGCTGGTCGTGCTCGCCTGATTGAGGAGAAATGGGGCCCAGAGAGAGGCTCCATGATTGCTGTTGATGGTGAGCTCGAGCTGGTCGAAAAGTTACTGGAGGAAGCCCACGAAGCCCTGCCCACCGAGCCTAAAGTCAGCATTGCCTGCTTCAACGGGCCTCGCCAATTCACACTGGCTGGTACGACAAGCGCGGTGGATGCTGTCCGTGATGTCCTTGCCAACGATCAGAACTTGTCGTCGATCAAGGCAAAGTCGTTGGAAACCACGCATGCCTTCCACTCGGCTCTCGTTGATCCTCTCTTGACAGACCTCGAGACGATCGAGCAAGACTTGATCTTCCACAAACCGGTGATTGCCCACGAGAGGGCCACTGAGGATGGAACTGCCAGCACATTGGCCTCGCACATGAGAAACCCCGTTCATTTTGACAAGGCCGTGCAACGTCTCGCAGCCCGTTATCCCTCCAGCATCTGGCTCGAAGCTGGATCCGGCTCGGGTGTCACCAGTCTTGCCAACCGGGCAGCTGGATCTCGTGGGCTGGCATTCCAAGGGATTGACATTACTAGCTCCGGGGCTGTCCAGAAGATGGCAGATGCAACGCTCAACCTGTGGAAGGAGGGGCTCAATGTGTCTTTCTGGGAGCATGTCCGTCCATCGCCTACATTCCCCCTGCTCCTCCTACCGCCGTATCAATTCGCAAAGTCAAGACACTGGCTGGAGCGCAAGAAGCTCGAGGCCCCTGTCCCAGCTGCTGCTCCCGTTCAGCAGGTCCAGGCACCAAAGGGGATGTGGAGTTTTATGGGCTACCCGGATGCGGGACAGACGCAGGCACTGTTCCAGATTCATATCAGCTCAGACGAATTCCAGGAGCATGTTCGTGCCCATATCATCGCAGAGACGGCACCCATCTGTCCCAGCATTCTGCAGCAGATCATTGCCCGGGATACATTGGCCAGTCTTGTTGACTCGGATCTACTGCCAGAGCTGGAGGGCATGGAGAGCGATGCGCCGCTCTGTCTCGGTGGGTCTAAGACTGTCTGGCTTTCTGCAGAGAGACCCAATGCCAGCTCGTCTGACTGGACCTTCCGCATCACCAGCAGCGACGCAGGCACAACTACGCAGCATGTTTCAGGCCGAGTCCTCTTCCGAACTCCCAGAGAGTCTGCGCAAGCCTTTGCCACCTACGAGCGTCTGGTGGATCACCGACGTGCTCTGGCCTTGCTGAATGGACAGGATGCCGAACAAACTATCCAAGGTAGCCGCAACATCTACAAACTGTTTTCCAACGTGGTGGATTACACCGACGACCAATATCGTGGATTGCAGAAACTCGCCGCGACGAGCAACGAGTCTGCTGGGCGTATTGTCAAGCAGGATTCTAAGAAGAGTCTCCTGGGAGTTGGTCTCGGAGACACGTTTTGCCAAGTTGCTGGCATCGTGCTGAACTGCATGACCGATTGTGAAGAGGGCAAGATGTACTTGTCCAACCGGGTCGAGCGATGGATCAGGTCGCCTACCGTCCCTCTTGATTCACGGCCAGAACGGTGGGAGGTCTATGCCCGACACCACCGGCCCTCGCCCAAGGAATATGTCAGTGATCTGTTTGTTTTTGATGCTGCCAACGGACAGTTGGTGTGGGTCATCATTGGGCTTTCGTTTGTCGAAGTCTCCATTGCAGGCATGTCGCGACTGTTAACCCGCTTGACTGGAGGTCAGAGTGCCCCTGCTCCTGCCAGAGTTGAGCCCGTGGTTGAACCTGTGTTTGCACCTGTGCCGGTCACCAAGGATGTTGTTAAGAAGCCTGCGCCTGCTGCCCCGCCCAAGAAGCAAAAGTCCCCAGGCCGTGACCTTCTCGCCGGTGTCCGAGGTCTGTTCTGCAACCTGCTTGGCCTGGAACCCGAGGACATCCAGCCAGAGTCAGATCTGGTTGAGCTGGGAATTGACTCTCTACTGGCAATGGAGGTTGCCCGAGAAGTCGAAAAAGAGTTCAGTATCAAGTTCGAGCTAGAAGAACTCCTGGAAATGACCGACGTCCGCAGCCTGGTCAAGTGCATTGGGGCAAACATGATGGCCTCGGACACTTCCCAGACTGGCGACGACAGCAGTGACGAGCTGGAGATGGCTTCAGCGGGCAGCGAGACCAGCAACGTCGGTTTGTCTGCAAGCTCTATTGTCGAGACCTTTACCGAAACCAAACTGTTGACCGATAAGTTCATCACGGACAACCAGCTGGGTGGATACTCGAACAACATCCAGCCCAAGCTGACCGAGTTGGTCATTGTCCATACACTTGACGCCTTTGACCAGATGGGCTGCTCGATCCGTGCTGCTCAGCCTGGTGAGACTGTCCAGCGCATTTCTCACCTTCCAAAGCACCACCAGGTGGTTGCTGTTTTGTATCGACTGTTGACAGAAGCACGTCTTGTGGATGTTGATGGCTCAACCATAACTCGTACAGCTGTTCCGGTTCCATCCAAGTCGGCTGAAGAGATCCTCCAGCAGCTGCTTCGTCAATACCCGGAGCATGCATACGACCACAAACTGACAAGTCTGACTGGCCGCAAGCTGGCAGACTGTTTGACCGGCAAGACTGAAGCTATCCAAGTACTGTTCGGCACTGCTGAAGGCCGTGAACTAGCAGCAGGCATGTACGGCAAGTCCCCGATCAACGTGGCCTGGTTGCGCCAGCTGCAGCACTTTTGGGAGCAGTTCATGGCGCAATTGCCGCAGGATCGAACAGAACCAATTAATATCCTCGAGATGGGATCTGGAACCGGCGGCACCACTGCAGCTCTTGTGCCTCTTCTTGCACGGTCACGCATCCCCATCCGCTACACGGCCACTGACATTTCCCCTTCGCTGGTGGCTGGACTGCGCAAGCGGTTCAAGGAATACCCCTGGATGCGCTTCGAAGTTGTCGACTGCGAGAAGGCCCCTGCTAGCCAGCTTCTAGAAAGCCAGCATGTTGTCCTGGCCACAAACTGCGTGCACGCCACTCAAAGCCTAGCTGTGACCACGAAGAACATCCACCGCATGCTGCGTCCCGACGGATTCCTCATCATGCTGGAGATGACCGAGGCAGTGCCGTGGGTCGACTCGGTCTTTGGCCTGGTCGAGGGATGGTGGCTCTTCAACGACGGTCGTTCGCACGCCCTCGCACAGCCCGAGGTCTGGGACAAGACGCTCCGTGCCAATGGATACGGCCATGTCGACTGGAGCGATGGCCATCTGCCGGAGAATTCTATCCAGCGCATCATTATCGCATTGGCCTCGTCCCAAGGCCACACCAGGGTAGCTACCATTCCCCCAGTTCCTTGCACGGTGCCGACAGCTGACATTGCTTCTCGTCAAGCTATAATCGACGCTCTGGTTGTAAAGCACACCAGTGACTTTCCGCCTCTGTCCTCTCAAGTGAGTCAGGTCAACACTGCTATATCCCGCTGCGTGCTGGTCACCGGCGCGACAGGCAGTCTGGGGTCGCACATAGTGGCCCATCTGGCGGAGCAGCCTGGTGTAGCCAGAGTCGTCTGTCTGAACAGGGTGAGCAGTTCAGACGCAACCTCCCGGCAGCACGAAGCCTTGCAATCGCGAGGTCTTCTTCTCAGTGCCGACTCATTATCGAAACTTGAAGTCATCGAAACAGACTCTTCAGCCCCAATGCTCGGGCTATCAACCGAACAGTATCAACATCTTGCCAACATCGTCACCGATGTCGTCCACAACGCCTGGGCGATGAGCATGACCCGCCAGGTCCGCGGCTTTGAGCCCCAATTCAAGACAATGCGCAACCTGATCGACCTCTGCTGCGCTTGCGCCGATCGTCAACATTCCAATGCCCAGATCGGCTTCCAGTTTGTCTCGTCCGTGGCGGTTGTCGGGTGTCACCCATTCATCACCAACCAGCCTCTTGTCCCTGAGCAGCGAGTCAATGCAGAGTCCGTCCTGTCCATGGGCTATGCCGATGCAAAGCTTGTCTGTGAACGCATGCTCGACGAGACCCTGCACCAACACCCTGATCGCTTCCGTACCACGGCCGTCCGGGTAGGTCAGATCTGCGGCTCCAGGCTCAACGGCTTCTGGAACCCGGTGGAACATCTCGTGCACTTGTTCAAGTCGTCCAAGACGCTGAATGTCCTGCCGGCGCTGGACGGGGTATGTCTATCACCTCCCATTATTGTAACCTTGCTAACATACTCAGGTCCTGTCATGGTGTCCCGTCAACGATGTAGCCGCGACACTCGGTGATCTTCTTCTGCAGGAGAACCCGGTATACCCGGTGTACCATATTGAAAACCCCGTTCGACAGCCGTGGTCCGAGATGCTGCCGATCCTCGCAGATGCGTTTGACATTCCCCGGACTCATCTCGTCCCGTACAAGGAATGGCTGCGTCGGGTTCGACAATTCCCTCCCAGCTTGGTAGCTGAGAATCCAGCGGCGAGACTGGCCGACTTCTTCGAGACTGACTTCCTGCGCATGTCGTGCGGCGGGATGATCCTCGATACAACGCGCAGCCGAGAGCATTCGGTGACACTGAGGAGTTTGGGACAGATTGACCGAGAGTTGGTGATGCATTATGTCAAGGCGTGGAAGGAGTGTGGGTTCTTGTAACATAGATCATTATATATTTCTTTATAGACTTGTATATTTCTTATCATTGACGTCTCTGCAGTTTAACTATGGATAAACCGATCCAGATCATAGCCTTCGATGGTATCTTGCAATCCGGTAAAAAGGTCTGTGAATGTTGAGTAACCACAGCAGTGCCTGCCACTAGAATAATATGTGCGTGGACCATTCCATTCCGGCGATTTGAACGTCAACGCTTTTTGCACCAGGGACCTGCAGCTCAAATTCGGAAAAGGCTCTGCAGGCCTCAGCGGAAGCAGAGCATGCAAATGCATTTCTTTTGTCAGAGCCCCATACATGATTGAGCTACATTCGAAGCCACACCCTTTGGTACCGCCGAGGAGTTCATTGCGAGTCCCCTCAAGGCGATCAACCAGGCCAGAGATCGTGTCCTCTCGCTGATAATTCATCGATCCTGCTTCAATTAGTGGCTAAGCATATCTTGAAGATTCAGTGATCGTACCAATAATGTCATTAGGGATTGGGAGCCCGAGATTGTCGATCCAGCTGGTACTCTGTGACATGGCAATCGAGGTGGCCTGTTTAAACTTGGCAGGGAGGCGGAAATACCAGGAAGCCCAGATCCAGAGAGTCAAGTCTCGAGAATATGTTGTGGGAATAGGGTCATCCAGAGCATTGATCCATATATCTGCAAAAAAGACAACAGCCTCCTTGCAGTCGTAGTAGTCGGCCAAAACCGCAAGCTTCGCAAGCATCTCAAGCGTCAGCTTCCGTGGTATATGAGATGACTGACAATGGATAATGCGAAGGAGGATTAAAAGCGCGTCGGTATCCCAGCTGTCTGCAGTGATTTCCACTGAACCTTTTTGTAAATAGGTAGTGCTTTCTTTCCAGCCGCCGGTAAGTAGTTTCTTAAAGAATGAGGAGGCGAGGATTAAATGCTTTGCGGAGACTTGAATGCGGACGCATTCCTGTTGTTCAGTGGTGTCAGGTTCAGCAGGTTCAGCAGGTTCAGGTTCAGCAGGTTCAGATGGTTCAGGTGGTGCTTCAACCGCGGGCCACCCATGCGCAGATTCTTCAGGAACGGGCTCTTCAGGAACAGGCTCAGGCTCAGGCGCAGGCGGAATAGGTTGAGTGCGTCTTTTCTTCTTGTCCTTCTTTTTCTTCTTCCCTGCCAAGGGTAATTCTACGGGCTCATTGCTCAGCGCTTCGTTCTCTGTTGCCGGCTCAGGGACGTCATCGCTTGGTCCGGGAGGATTTGATATAGAATGGTCACCGTTCAGAGCTTCGCTTAGTTCTGCAAAAGGAGCATTTGGGTTTTGTAGGATTATTATAACCTCACCGTCCGGGTCGATAACATGAGTTGGGGGGTCCATGATGGTAGTTGGGAGACCTCGAGACCGGAAATTCCTTGCTTGACATGGACTGGTAGCATTGAGGGGTAAAGCAAGATAACCTATTATCCCACCTGTTTTAAGATAACGTGGCAGCCTTTGGTTGGTATAATGACAGCCTTGCAGATATAAAGCGCTAGCAAGGCTTAGGCATGCACAAAGACAGCAAACATAAGTGTTGAAACTCATGAGCTGCTCTACCAATCATACTCTGTTGTAGTCTCTTTGCAACAATCACCGTACATCCAAAAGGGCTGCTTTTCACCAGCAGTAGTGCCTGCCCATTTACCACCAGTTGAGGACGAACACCATTCTTCGAGTGCCGACCAGAACGTACAGTAAGTTGCAACTTCTTCACATCCAAGGGTAACCTTTGCAGGTACAGTAATGAAGTAGACTGGCTAGTAGTAGCTGCATGGACTTGAATCTATATAGTCATACTGGCAGTATTGCTTAGGTACTGCTTTATTATTGTTTTACTGAATAGGTACAGTAGGTAAGATATTAGAGTATATAATTACAAGGCAGGCTTCTCGTAGGCATATCGATGCTAAAATATGAGCGACCTCATATTTATGGATCAGATAGACAACAATGCAGCTGGTAGCTAGTCCAAAGTTTCAACTCCTATGCCCATGCGAAGTCTGCGCTTGACCAGGCTATGGGAAGCATCCAGACACGAAGCGTTATTGGCAATGCATTCCAGGCAGATATCGAACCCCTGACCATTGCACAAAGCGCAATGATACTCGATATCGAAGCTCATGATCCAAGACATGCAGGAGTCACAACCGGCATATCGCATGTGGATTGTTGGAAATTGGCCCTCGTCTAGACGAGCGATGTGATCAACTTTTAGACCTCTGCGTATGCACTCATCAATGAGCAAGGAGTGGATACCAAAGTATCGAGCCTTTTCAGCTACGGATAGTGGCGAACGACCGAGGTTCGATATTGAGAGAGGATTAACTGTGGCGATTGACAGCAACAGTTCTACAGCAGCAGTGTTGCCGCTGTATGCAGCGTAGAATAAAGGGGTGCGTCCAGTGATGTCTGCAGTGGCGGGATCAACCCCATCGCGTTCCAGAAGACACTTCATCGTCGCAACATCCCCATTGGAGGCTGCGTAGGAGATAACAGTGCGGCCACTGCGATCTCTGTGGTTGGCCTGGTTGGCAACGCCCGGTTGCTCTAGCAGGAGCTTGACAATCTCGGCATCCCCACCCATAGCAGCAAAGGATAACGGGACTCGGTTGTTGTTATCATGGTGCCCTGCGTCCGCCCCGCGAGATAGCAACAGCAGGCACACGGATGCGTGTGCATTCCATGCGGCGAAGAACAAGGGGGTACGGCTGGTTTGGTCTCGCGAGTCAACGTCGGCCCCTCGGTCGAGGAGCGCCGCTACCAAGCTGTCGTTGCCACTTGAGGCTGCATAGGAAAGAATTGTGCGGCCATCACCATCCTCAATGTCAGGCTGCACTCCCTCGCGCATTAATATGCCGAGTACCTCCTGGTGGCCGTGCCATGCAGCATAAGATATCGGCGTTCGTCCCTGGCGGTCCTGGCGATGGGTTGTGGCATTCTCCTCCAGCAAGAGACAGACCACTTTGTAGTGTCCATTCTGCACGGCGAAAGCTAGCGGAGTATGGCCTCCATGGTCGTGGGATTCGATATTCGCTCCCTTGGTTAGTAGTGTCTGGACAACAGCGTCGTGACCATTCGCAGCAGCGTAGAATAATGGGGTGCGGCCCTGGTTATCTTCAGAATCGACATCGACGCCATGTTCAAGAAGCGCAGATGCAAGTACATCATTCCCGTATGAAGCGGCATAGGAGAGAGGTGTCCTCCCCTTGCTATCCCTAGAGTCCGTAGGAGCGTTCAGACTTATGAGATCCGGGAGAAGGACGGCAAGTTCAAAGGTGGCAAGGAGATGGACTGCGGATATCTGCCAGTCGGTCTGCCATGTGCCTTGCCATTGACTTGCCTGCATTTGCATAGCCTGCCAGCAGCTGGCCCGATTACCAGACTTATTTAATAGTTTGATGAGAATGGGCTTCACAGCACTCAGTGCCTTGGCGACGTGGTGGCCCAAGTGATGAGCACAGTAATCAAAAAGCCCGAAGCTTGTTAACCTGATCTGGAATTCTTCTAGATCCTCACAAGCTCCAGAGGAGAAGCCATCAAAGGAAAGATACGTGATGCAACCGGTGCTCAACATGGCATGCGCAGTGTTTATCCAGCTCTCAAGGTCATGTTCAAAGTACTCCTGTGCGGTGTAATGTACAAGGCTCACAGTCCCCTCACTCTGGCTTAGGACCAAAAGCCCGGCACAGACCGCGAGGATGTCATCCATGGTAGAGAAATTCTCTTCGTCAAGCTCCCTGTCTCCGCTTTCTAGTGACAAAGCATGTTGTAATTCCAAGGAGGATAACGGGCGCTGCGAGCAAACAACCCACGATAGAGCCTGATGCGCGAGCTCTCGAGCGTCACTGGACTGGTCATTGATCCGGTCCATGACCACATCATACGCGCGGCTATATGATGCGGAGGATCCCCGGGGTAGGGTCTGCAATACAGCTCGAAGGGCCTTTGGGGACCTTTTCCCTATGAGCGAGTCCAGGTGTAATTTTGCCAAAAGGAACCTGGTAGGACATTGCAATGATTAGTAGCTGTACCCCTTTGATGCTTTTTTCTCTGTCGAATACTCACATCCCGTCCACAGCGCTTTTTATTTGGGCCACCACCTCGCTCTTCAGGGTTTCGTTGGACATGACGAAGGAGGGCAACTGTGGGAGTCGGCCATCAATGTATTGTGATATGTCCTCGTCGGTGCCGCGAACTTCCAACCGCGTGCTGCCATGATGCTCGAAGGCTGTTTGTATGGCTGGGATGTGGCGAGAAGTCACGAACAGGTTCGCTGATGTCGATAATTGGAGCTTGAAGATGGAAGAGAGGAATAAGCGTCGACTGCCATACACATCGTCATACTCATCCAGGGCGTCTATCATGATGAATATCTGGGAATAGGATCGGGCTACTAGTGTGTACACGTTGATCAACTCTGCAAGCGTGGGTCGGGATCTCCTGGGCTGGTGGCGATCGTATAGTGCGCTTACAGTGGCTGGGATGGTCGCCTGATGCTGTACCAGCTGCTTGACCAGGCTCGCGAATAGGTCCACGGGTTCCTGCTCTTCACGACGATGATAGTTCACATAAACATACGTGATAGCAACTCCAGGGTCATGCCCGAGGCTCTCCTCCAAGTGACGGATCACAAGGGAGGTGAAGCTTGTCTTTCCTGCACCGGGTATGCCTGTGCAGAAGAGCGTCCCTTTTTGACCATTTATCCATCTCTGGAACTCTGAGCTGGTGATCAGCCATTCACCAGTTCCCTCTCGTCGTTGTTTGTAATACTCATTCTGTTGGTGATAGTATTCGACAGGTGTAAGCCACTCTAAGATTGCCCCCTTCTCGTGTGCAGCCTTCTGATTGAGCTGGAGGTCTTTTATCGCAGCAAGTTCATCTCCGATGAGACGGTGCGCCTGCGTAGTGTGTTGACTATGTGTTGATCAGTCCGCTTCCGTATGTCGTCAACGGGGATAATGTACCTAACGATCTGCGCATGGAATTGTCGCAGTAACAACACGGTGCTGGTGATTCGACTACGAGCCTCCGAGATATCTTTCGGCTCCCACCTGACTCTTTTCCATGCCCTTTTGACAGAAGACGCAAGGCCACTATTTGGGACTGTGCTAGAGTCAGGATCAATCTCCTGGTAGCGTGAAAGGCTTGCGTCGAGCGACTGTGCCACGTGCCAACATGTTTTGAGTAGATGTTGAAGATGGTCTCTCTGCTTGTCAGTCAGGCTGCGATGCGGTAACACAGCATCGACATCCTCGAGGACGATAAACAGACCACGAAGTCTGCTCCGCAGAGTAAGAAGTCAGAGCTTAGGGTTAACTTAGGGAGAGATTAAACCCACTCTTCACCGATTGCCTTATATTGAAGTGGTGCATCAACAAACCGTGATCGTAGGTCCCTAACAAGCTCAATGGCTCGCAGAATATCACTAGGAGAGAACCCAAAGCTCATGGCGACTCTGGCTTAGATTGCGACCCAGCGGCCCCTGTAAAAAATGAGATAGAAATTGAAGTTAAAATCCCGGGCGTATTTCATAACTGGGTAGAGATCTAATGAACGCAGCCTCCCATGCAAGGCTGTAGAGTGGGATGTGGTGGGAGAATCTCTAGGCTGCAGGCCTATCACTGTATATCCTTGGTCACAAGGCACATTTTCCAGCCTTTCGCGCCAACATGATCGGGACTTAGGCCAGCATAATTAGGAAGCCGTCAATGAGACGACAGAGCGATTGTATCTCCAGACCCCAAGCTGGACAAAGTCACAGCCTGATTAGGCGCTTACAGCGCCCCGAGAGGCCTGAGCGTCTAGAACACGTAGTTCAAGACTGAATTCCTGAGTGCAGCTGATGGGGCTGAAAGCCTCAGGTTCTGAAGAGCCAGCTATAAGAAGGGGCTGGATAGACATCCAAATAGAGGTCTTCACGCAATTGATTCCGTATAACTTCCCATATACGAATCCTCACTCCTCATTGGTCGATTTAGCATTGTAGAGATTAGCCGGTTTATTCAACAAGACCTAGCCGGTCTTACACTACCACGGAGCCTGCAAGATGTCTGTGAGTACAAGTCGTACCTACCCCTACGAGGATTTTGGATAAAGGCTAACGCCACATACAGTCCACTGTATGTTCAGAACCAAGCAGCACCTGTGGTCCTAATTGATGCTTATCTAGTTTAGAATCTTCGCGATGGACAATATGTCTGGAGATGTGCTAATTGCGATAAGAATGATAATAGCACTGGGTCAACTTCTTCTGTATGCCATACAAACTTTGCATCAGGGTTCAGCTCACTGACGATTTATAATATGGCAGTTTTTGGTGATATATGTTGTAAGACTACTGCATACAGGCCGTGCGCTCCTAGCTGACAGACCAACCAGCAAGGAGGAAATCAGTATGTCATTGACCATAAAAAGTCCACTCTTGATAAAACGCACTGGGTGTTGGTAAGACCCTGGACCTTTGAGCACAACGCTGTCTACCGCTAATAAATCTCTAGGCAAATATTACCAAGCAACAACGCGAGACGTGCCCAGTATGTAGGCACACAAGAAAGGCAAAAAGGCAGTAAACGCAGCCTACCAGGCATCTAGTACTACCGTCTTTTATATCTCATGGACATTAGGGTATATTGGAGCAGTAGCCGACTATGAGAGCTACAATACCGTGCTGAATCATCTGCCTGTGCAAAAGTCCGGGCAGAGGTGATGTATGATGCGTCTGTATTATTCTCAGTATTGTTAACGCCAGACCATGATTGTCTTGATTGATAGGACCTGAAATCTGTCTTAACCCGGTAGCAGTGATATATTTTTAGTAATAGGGATAGGGTTAATAAATCCTAATCTACTACCAGACAATTTGGCCACCAACCTGCTTACCGTGGTCCCCTTATTCCAGGTTTGTTCCACTTTTTATGATCTCCATTAGGACCCAGGTGCCAAACCACCCTACAAATACCTAAGAAGCTTCTTTCCAGCCTCAAAGTCTTTTCTTGCACCTTTGAGAGACACTTCACTCCTTAGGGCTTGCAGCACTAGAACACCCGTGCATTCTCTCTTAATATCCGTGATGCACGCCTGTGTGCGGCATGATCAGTTTTCCCTGGCAAGGGGTGACTACAGTGAGAATGATATCACCAATACCAGAACTGACTCGGACGAGCCATGGGATGTACTGACCAGAGCAGAAGCCTTACCAAAGTTGAGCTGCGTCAAAGGCGCAAGGTCAATGTCCGAGGGAGGCGGTCTGTCGCAGCTTGGCGTAGATGCCGTGGGCAGCTTAGGGTTACAAAGCAGTCTTAGACGAGGGTGTGTGCCCGTAGCCCTAGAGGGGTGTGGATAGCGCGAAACCTACGGGGTCCACACCATTCTGGTAGCCTCCAGTAGTTCGTAGTTCATGCTGGGCAATTGCAGGGAGTCGGGGCCCTCCAGGGCTAGGCTTCTCATTCATCCGATTGTTCGGCCAAGCCGTCATGGTCCATGGAAACTGAAAATTTGTTTATAAACTAACGTCCAGCCGGGGGCATAAATCCTCTGCTCGCTGTCCACCCCAGTGGGAAGCTCTGGTTATTTTCTCGTCTCACGCACGGCAATCATGCAATACACGGGGCCAAAGTTGTCCCTGTCCGTCACGGGCGTGTTGAGGGTGTGGCTTTGCGCCAGAAATTTCGTCCCGGGCGCCTTCCATTACTTTGATGGACCAAAGCTGGAATTTGTACAGCAGGCCTACAGGCTATCCGATCAGTTCCTTGTGGCGTTGTAGGACCCCGCCAACCTGTCTCTCCGGTAGGTAACTTGGCTTAGCTGGGTATCAGGGAGGTCACCCAATGCTGGCCCAAACCCTGAGGCGAGTGTGCTAGAACGAGCACCTCAGATGCTGTTACTGACCTGACATGTTTTCGCTAGATACAGGACATATTCTGGCTCATGTACCTAAATCTTGATGGGACTGTTGGACGGCCTAGTTTTATGAATGCCGACCTACAAGACATACAGTAAGTATCAATCTGTTCACATCCCCTCACAAAAAGGGGTATCGCAAGTACTAAAATGAAGCTGCCAAGCCACTAGTAGCTGTGTTGTCCCATGTTTTGCTTCAATCTACACATCCTCTGGAGGGTAGTACTACCTATGTAGTTCTAGGATGCATTCATAGCAGCTGATATGTTAGAGTATACAAGTAAAAGGCTGGGGGTAGATAATCCTATAAAGACCATATCATGTAGCAATTAAAGAACGCTGGAAATTATTCTTAGATAATAACCTAGTAGTCTGTTCATGAGTCATGCCAAGTTTCTGCTAAAGTATATCATCACACCTACCACCCTATTGAATCATCATTCACATCCTCCCTACTGAGTACTCATCTCTTCATCTCCATCTCAATGGCCTCTGAACATGACTTGCCCTCGTCTATCAATAACCAATCTAGCGGTCTTCCCCCTGGATTCCCCCGCATAACACCGTCCAGTCCCCTCCGTGACTTCGGCCCCGGCTCTATGGACTACCAACGTTGTGCAGCTCTCCACAACGAGCTCCTGACCAAAGTTGTGAGAGCCCTAGGGGGTGAGATGCCCTCTGCACCTCCATCCTGGTGGGAGGCTAGAGCCCCGCCTGATGAGGTTGCCAATGCTTTAAATCCGTCCCTGATTGAGTTCCTCAAGCGAGCAGTGGATAACAGTGTGATGCCTACCCCCGGGCCCCTTTTCGTCTTTATATGGGCTTTGAACCTTCCGGAGGGATTCTTCCAAGATGAAGAGTACTATAGTATGTATGATGAACCTGGAAGGTTTCTGAAGCTTTACGAGTCGGGCTATTTTCGACCTGAAGATAACCTGGGTCTTCTGTATGTTCCTATTCATGCTCATGCTCATGCTTCCGTTCCTCAGCCCTTAACAATGACGCATACTGATGTGTTGACAGCTTCGACCAAGAGACTATGAAAGCGTGCTATATCGAGGATCTGGAGGATACTAGGATGATCGCCAATAAGGAATGGAGCTGGGTGCCTCTTGAAGTTATTCTGGACTCCTATCTCCAGATGATCGACGAAGGAAAGGTGGAAGCGGTTTCCAAAGAGCAGGCTGCCCTTCTAGACAGAGATCCCAACATTGGCGTTTTGGAACCCTGGATACTCCATCAATACACGAAAATAGACGTGGAGAGAGCAGCAACTGCGTTCAAACGACTGACTAACGCAATCGAGTACCGTATCGCGAAGCAGGCCAGGGACAAAGACAAGCCTCAGGCTCAGCCTGTCCTCACGGCCCTCCCATGGCATGATCCAGCAACATACAACGCCGACATCCTGCCCCCTTCGTCATTCAGCCACGAATTCCTATGCGCCATCTCCGACACCAAAGTCTCATTCCGCTACATCGCCCCAGGAATCCGCTTCCCAACCATCCCAGAATTCGCAGATCAGCCCTTAACCGACTTCGGCCCGCGCCCACGCAGCAAGTTGGGTCGGTTTCCAGGGAACTGCCCCCTCCACCTCCTTCAGATCGACACAACGGAAGAAAAAAAGCATCCCATGCCTTATGACAGGCACCTCGCACTTGACAACCTCACACCTGGATTCTACATCTACCGCGTTGTCCATACCTGGCATGCAGTGTGCAGTAATGAATGCCACCTCATATTACCGTTTGGTATAGGGCGGCGCGGATACGCTCGAAAGTCTAACGGTGCACCCTTGGGGCTGACCGATTGTGATCATCTAGAGGAGAACCCTGAGCCGCGTGATGTCTTCGTTGGTCTGTATCAGGCTGGATTGACGAATGGGATTACAAACAACCATTCAGTGACTATTGATAAGGTCTTGGATAATTGGGCGGACAGGGTCGAAAACGGGGATTGGGAGGTTGATGAGCACGGCGTTAAGGGGGGAATTGACAAGTTTAGGGAGGCGGATACAGCGGAGCATTGGCACAAGTATTGGATTCCCCCGTCGTGGTGAGTGGATGTTGGATATTGGATAAACTAGACTAGACTTAAGTCAAGCATTCAAGCTCTTACACTGGCTGGCCGGTGTCTAGACCTCCAGGTAGTTATTACTTGAATCCACTTTTTACCAGGGCACTCTTTAGAGGTTTATCACCCCTAGTATACCGGTCCAGGACTGGATTGGTTGTCCATATCCCAGTGTCGTGGAATTACAGCTGTGATACCATCTATTGCTCTCTTGCAGTGGCTTGGTAAATATTAGACTATTTCAGGAATTGAGACTGAATTACGAGAAGGAGATTTGAACACAACCAGTCTTCAGTGCACCAAACACAGATTAAAGGCAGGTTGGTCCATAGGCTGACAAGACGAATAAGGAAACCATAAAAATTGGAGAAGCTGATGTCTATCTAACACCTTCTTCAAGCTGTTTGCATCTACAAGACCTTCTCTGCAGCCGAGACTGCATTCAACATTAGTACATATTCAAGCTTAGGTGGCAGACATACCATCCAGACTAGTGTTGTCTGGCTCAATAGCAACGTGGGTGACCTTGCCGTCCTCTGTCCGAACAGCGTATCTCTTGCTTCGATTGTTGCCCAAAATTGCCGTGGCGTCGAATTTGACATCCCAAGCATCAGAAAAAGCCCCGGTCATGTCAGCAAGGAAGCGCATGCCGCTGGTGTTTTCTGGGTCGAGGTTCTTCCCCCACGCCCTCATGCTGTGCTTCTGATTAGCTATGGTCTTTGCAACATTGTAATTGCGGTGTGCTAATCATCATACACATAAGCGTCGTTGATTGAGATAACGAATACCTTGCCGGCGCCCTTCAACTTGTCGCTAGCAATATAGCCTAGGATGTGAGAGTCTGAGCAAGAGGGGCTGAAGGCTGCAGGGACTCCAATAATCAGGCCTTTTCCGGAACTAAGCTCTTTGCTCAGATCGATCTTTTCTAGAGGAGACTGTTCCTGCAGGGTGATGCTAGGAATGGAGTCGCCAACTCGGACCTACCATCTCATCAGCCAGCTCCTGTAAAGCAATGCTATAACGGACTCGTGTACCATGATTTTGTGAGTGCAGATCAGTGGTTGTCGAGGATTGTAGATAGCAAATAATGACTTGATAGACTCAGGGGAAAGGAGAGAATATAAGGCGCAGGACTCGGCAGTTCATTCGCCAGGATTATATCAGCACCATTAGGATTAACTAACTAGTTAACTATCGGCAAATTTAGAGCCCGAGTCATTGCAGGGTACGGAGTACTGGACGCGGCAATCGCCTATACAGTACAATCAACGCAGCCGGGCAATAGCCGATCGGGAATTCAGGTCACCAAACCAACAAACTGATGGCAATTTGATAGTTTTTACCGATCGCTTGATTTATTCCCGTTATTTGAAATGTGGCTGGCACTGAATATCTGACCCTTTGGGTGGAGCCGAGACTGCCTATATATATAAACACGTCAAGGCAGGCTTAAGCCCGGTCCAGTCGTATGTGATATCACCTGAAACAAACAACATGCTTTTTCAAAAATCCATTATCCAGCAAGGGCCCAAGAAAGCCGCTCTAGTGACAGACAGGCCTATTCCGCGACTTCGCCCGGGCTATGTTCTCGTCAGGGTTAGAGCTGTTGGCCTCAATCCTGCAGATTGGAAGCACATTGAGTTTGCAGATACCCCGGGCTGCCTTTTGGGCTATGACTACGCCGGCGAGGTTGCGGAAGTCGGCTCTGGTTATAGCAAGGCCTGGAAAGCGGGAGACCGCCTCTGTGGCTTAGTGCATGGAGGAAACTGCTTTGAGAAGGAGGATGGTGCCTTTGCAGAGATGATTGTCGTCAGAGCCGACGTACAGTTATCCATCCCTGACCATATGTCCTTTGAGGCTGCTGCAACACTCGGAACTGGCGTCGTCACGGCTGGCCAGGGCCTGTATCAGGGTATGGGTCTCACTCTCCCTGCAGAGTCCTTGACGACAAAGGAATTCATCTTGATATATGGAGGCTCCACTACCATAGGGACATATGGTATTCAGTTTGCTAAGCTGTTCGTGTTCTATTCTATTCGGCGATTGGTTCTAAGTTTTACATACAGGTCAGGGTACATCCCTATCACCACTTGCTCGCCGCGAAATTTTGAATTTGTCAAGTCTATTGGAGCTGTTGCAGCCTTTGACTATAGTGACCCGGAGTGCGCAGCGCAAATCAAAGAGTACACTAATAACAACCTCAAACTGGTCTGGGATGCAGTTACTTTGGAGTCTTCGATAAACCTCTGTATCGACGTTATATCCCCGCGAGGGAAATACGGAAAGGTGTTGGCAACAGAAATCCCACGAACGGATATCACGATATCGGACTCGGTAGGCCTGACTGCCTTAGGGGAGCCTATCGACAAAGGCTTCTTCAAGGCTGCGGATACAAGTGAGGATTTTGAGTTTATGAAGAAATTGGTCGCCATCGCAGACAAACTGCTGGCCGAGGGCAAGATTGTCGCGCATGCTCCGCAAGTTGACTATGGAATGGACAAGGTTTTTGAAGGGCTGGACCTTTTGAAAAACAATAAAGTCAGTGGTCACAAATTGGTGTATGCCTTGTAGATGGCTTGACCAGAATGTGATGATGGCTATTCGAGAACTATCCAATATCCAAGTTTGCTGCTGAGCAAATCTTCTATTATGGATGAGACCTAACAAGCTAGTTGCGTACTAGGAACAGACGGAGCTAACCCTAAGCTAATGAGACTAGAACCCCGTCATGGCCGCCAACCGATTCGCGACGGCCTGGCGCGCAACTTTGGAGGCGGGCGCAAAGCGCTGGAACGCATGCGGCACGCCGTCGTAGATATGAAACTCGACGGGAATGTTGGCGGCAATGAACTTCTGGACATGGGCCAGGCCCTCGTGGATGAACATGTCGAGCTGGCCACAATCTAGATACAACGGCGCCAGGCCCCGGACGTCCTGGACTCGACCCGCTGCTGCGTACGGTGTCACCTTGTTGGTTTTATACAGGTCGCCGAGGTAAGCTGACCACCCTGTGATGACATCGTTGACATCAAAGACAGCCATGCCGTTCGTGTGATCCGTCTCCGTCCGGTCATCCATCATGGGATAGACGAGGATCTGCTTCGCCAGCGGCGGCGAAAGCTTTCGATCTCTGGCCAGTAGTGCTAGGCTGGCCGCCAGTCCACCCCCAGCACTCTCGCCAAAGATCGCGATACGGCTGGGGTCAATACCGAGGTCAGCCGCGTGATCATAAATCCACAGCAGCGCTGCCCAGCAGTCCTCGAGTGGTATGGGGAACGGGTTCTCTGGTGCGAGCCGGTAATCAATGGACAGAATTGGGACGCCCGTGGTTGACACGTAGGATGCCAGGATGGGGGCGCTATCCGCTGCACTTAAACAGGTGTATCCGCCACCGTGGATATGGGCGACGGCAGGACCGGCGGCCTGCGGGTCCACGCCCTTCTTGCGGAAGTGGTAGATGGCGATATCATGGTTGTCGTCGGCCTTTGCGTGATGCACGACTTGCTCAATGTCTGCTGGTAGAGTGACTTGAGCGGCTCCCTTGATGAAGGCCTCCACTCTGGCTCTCCGGTTCGTGACGTCGTTTACGGGGAGGACTTCACGATGTTTATCCAGGCCAGCAGCAGCCAGTTTGTAGAACTCGGGGTCGTATCGTAATGCAGACATGCTGGTGATTGCTGAGAGTTGGGATATACACATGATGTAGGAACCTCCTGTAGCATTATGTAGGTTGGCGGTGCCTGGTAAATTCCCCGAGGAACATGTCAAAGACACAAGTACCTCGGGGCTCAAATGCGTTAGTGAACACGCTTGGCGTGTAGCGCAGTACATCCATCTCAACACCGAGGAAATGAACTAGTTCAGCTCCGATGGGTAGTAATAATTCAGTATCCAGGCTCCGGTACGGGTTGAGCAATCCACGATGCTGCTAGATCCAATGTCTCTTACTGTGAGGCATTCAGCGGCCCTAGTAGCCAGTCCATCTGGGCTTTACATATTCTACCGATCAAATTGCGATGACTAGATCGTGGTCATGGCTAGGGCTACGATTGGGCAGAGGTATACATGTTCTCACTACACGTACTCCTAGGTGTTCCTTGAATGGTGTAAAACAACCTTAGATATTGCGAGCTATTCCGACATGGAAAGATACAGTACTATCCAGACATAGATATGCCGCCTATCCACCATAATTAACGGCGCCCATGCGTGGGCTCAATTCTAGCAAGTCCAGTGCCGTACTCAGCCACGTAGTCCCAAAGCTCAACACCACTTGGGAGGTCTGCCAGCGAAGGAGCCTGATCGAATTCATGGACCGTGAGATAGCTGAGTCGCTGTTCCTTGGCTGTCTCGAAATCAGTCCCTTCTCTTGGATCGTCTTTCGTCTTGCCCTCCTTGGGCACAAACGCAGCGGCGCTCTTGCACAGAATGGTGCGCCTGTATCCAGGCAAGCCCTGAACTTTGGCCAGATGCTCCTTCTCCAGGAACGGCAGGAATTCGCCCTCCCCGGTTCCCTGGATTTCCGCGGTGACTACAACCTTGGCAGAGCCGTCCTTGCTGTTCTTCGGCTCGTATGTCTTGACTTGCTGATATCCCCGGAGCTCGGCCCTGGCTACGTCGGGCATGTAGCCTGCGTTCCAGCTCTTGGGCGAGTCCGTGGGGACCGTCGACATGAAGGTCGGGTCGTAGAGCTTGGGAAGATGAGGCAGACGATAGAGCGCGAGATGGGGCCATTCAGCAGATGCATCTCTGTTTTTGTAGCGGAAGCCATTCGATGCCAGTCCACAGTTGACCACGTCCACAATGTGCTTGTTGTTGTACCAATCGTTGAACTCGGCGTCGGTGAGACTGGGATCGAATGGTTTGGTGACGGCGAAGAGTAGACCAGGGACGACCGCCATGATGATTGATGTCTGATGAGGCAAACAAGTAGATGAATCTGATGTCAAGTGATATGAAAACATATTGATTTCATAGGTATCGAGCTGCTACTTATATAGCTTGTACATGCCTCGGACAGGCCACTCGAAGTATATCTACAAATCCGAGGCGACTCTGTATAAAGTGTAAACACTGTTGGTGACAAGGTTGCCGAGGAGTCTACTCATTTGGACAGCAAATAAATCAACATATCTATACTGCTCTCATCTGATAGTATCTGATAGCTACCGAAAAAGTAACATAGTTCCAAGTTAAGCAACAGCGTGAAAGCCGACTCCCTCAAACTTGCCGTCCGCTTCCCATTCCTTCAGGACGCGCTCATAATCGAGGATCCCCTTCCCCCACATTGCCCCTCTGGCGCGTTTCTTGAGAACCTCAGGAGATACGGTGCGGTCCAGCTCGCCCTCGGCGTTGATGTAGCTAGGAGTGCAGCCGGCAGTAGCACCAAAGACCCCGGCCTGAGACGCAATCCTCTCGGACCACGCCTCTTCCGCGGCCGAGGTGGCCTCAATCAGGACGTTGTACCTGCCCTTCAGCTCTGATGGTGCTGGCTTCACCCTCGCACGCGCCTCGGCCATGATTTTGGCCACATGTTGCGCCGACAGATCGATGCAGTGGGCAAAGTTGGGCGTGCCGCCGCTCTGCGCAAAGCCAGGCCAGAACAGATTGGGGAAATCATGGCTCATCACTCCGTGCAGAGTTGCTACGCCTGAGGTCCATTTATCGTCCAAGGAGAGGTTGTTGCGGCCGCGAATATCAATATCAACTCTGCGGCCAGGGCTGTAGAGGAAAGCACTGCGGTATCCAGTGCTCAGAATGAGGACATCCAGTGGATACTCGGTGCCCTGGACCACAATTCCTTTCTCTGTAATATGCTCCACGCCGCGGCCGTTTGTGTCCACGAGAGTAACATTGTCCCGGTTGAACGCCTGCAGGTACTCGTCGTGGAAGCAGGGCCGCTTGCACCATCCGGGATACCAGGCCTTGAGCTTTTCAGCGACGTCCTTTTGCGTCACGAGCTGGTCAACCCTATCGCGGATCCCTTGCTGGCGAGGGAAGTCGAGCGTGCGCAACGATCGAGTATACTCGTCTAGCTTCTCTTCTGATGGCGGTTTCGGGGTTCCCACCAAGGCACTGTACGAGACCATCGAAGTCCACCCGTCGGATACCATATCAGTGAGTGGCTTGGGGATAGAATTGGACAGGAACGCGTTGAAGTTGCGCCTCCGGTCCATCTGCCAGCCAGGCCGTCCACGGATCTCGCGATCCCACCATTCGGCATCGGTTGTGCGGTTGTCTCGACGGTCCACGGCCGACGGAGTCCGCTGGAAGACGTACAGATGCTGCGCCCAGGGAGCCACTGCTGGTACAACCTGAATCGCAGTGGCACCTGTTCCAATGATGCCCACCTGCTTGTCTGCGAGCTTGGACAGCACAGGGTCCGTAGGCGAGCCTCCAGTACACCCGTAGTCCCAGCGAGCAGTGTGAAAGGTACCGCCCTGGAAGGACTCCAGACCCTGGATTCGGGGGATCTGGGGGATGACGGAGAAGCCGGTCGTGAGCATAACGAAGCGGCACCGCACTGTCATGGGCCCATTGTCCTGTCCAGGCTCGCTTCTCGTCATTCGGACAGTCCATTCCTCGCGATCATTATCCCATTCGACCGTTTCGACCGTCGAGTGGAACAGCGCCTTGTCTCTCAGATTCCACTGAGCGGCAATTCTCTCGGCGTGCTCCCGCAGCTCAGTGCCCGATACATACTTCTGAGTCGGCATATATCCCGTTTCCTCCAGCAGAGGCATGTAGATGTAGCTTTCGATATCACACATGAGCCCCGGATATCTGTTCCAGTACCAAGTGCCCCCAAAGCCGCCTGCATTGTCGATCATGCGGATGTCGTTGGGATCAAACCCGGCGTCGATCAGCCGGGCAGCAAAGAGCAGGCCGCCATAGCCAGCACCGATGATGAGAATCTCACACCGTCCATTATCACTTAGAGGCGGAGGCTGATCACTGAGAGGCTCGCTGCCGGCCCAGGGGTCTGCAAGAAACCGCGAAAGCTTGTCGACCGTGTAGAGATCGGCGAATTGTTCCATTCCTTCGGTACGAAGGCGCTTCTCCCGTTCGGCCTTGTACTTCGCTTCCACCTCGTCGAGAGTCTCCATGCTTTGCGATGCTGTGACTGGTGACATTGTGGCGATCCTGATACGAAGATCAGAGTCAAGGACGTTGGAAGTCTGCCACATCTATAAGAGCTCTAGATGGCTGTATCATGTACCATCAAACGATCACCACTGTGTATGTCGACTTGGTCCGCGGCGTATGATTGATCCCCTCGGCTAGCACAGTGGGTGGGCCATCGTACGATTCAGGCAGTCTTACAGTGCCCTCGGCATAGCATCCCAGTGGCATTTGATATCCTCTGTCTTTGTCTCCAACGTCGCTCTCCACAAGCGCGACTTGCAGGGAGTGTACATTGCTCAAAGCGTCAAACAGCACGTATTGCAACCATGCCGTCTCAAGACTCCCAGGCAATGGGAGATCTGTTCGTCTTTTTGAACAGATATCTGAACATGCCATCCACAGATGTTGGATTATACCGTCTACTCCTTGAAGAACTGCACAGTGTCACGCCGGAGCCTACTGATGTGACTTACGAGGAGGTGCTGTGCCCTGGGACCGTTCGACCAGCGATCTGGTGCAAGCCCCATGGCGCATCACCCTCCCGAGTCATTCTTTACCTTCATGGCGGTGCCTTTGCGGCTGGCTCACCGTCCAGCCATCGCAAGGTGGTCGCCCACATAGCCAAGGCAGTAGGCTGCTACGCGTTGGTCATCGATTACCGTCGAGCGCCTGAGCACCAATTCCCTGCAGCAATCGAGGATGCCGTGGCAGCTTTCCGATGGCTTCGCGACGTCAAAGGAATTCCAAGTACGAATATTGCCACAGCTGGCGACTCGGCCGGGGGGAACCTCTCCGTCACCACAGCTCTCAAGCTCAGGGAGAGCGGCGAGCAGACACAAGCCGCCATCGTCTGCTTCTCACCATGGTTCGACATGAGAATGACTGGAGAGAGCTACAAGACCAACGCCGAGACAGACATCCTCGTCAACCGCACAGCCATCGAGCAGATGAGCGGCACTTACGTTGGCTCCGCCTCCTTGGACGATCCACTCATCGACCTGCTAAATGCGGACTTTACGGGGATGCCCCCCATGTATCTGGCCTCTGGAGGATCCGAGATTGTGGCCTCGGACGTGGAGCAGCTGGGTGCCCGTGCCAGAGAGAGTGGAGTAGAGGTGCACACGGAGCTGAGCGAGGGAATGCAGCATCTGTATTTCTTCATGGTGGGGAGAGCATCAGAGGCAGATCAGACCATCGAGCATGTCAGCCATTTCCTGAGGCAGAAATTGGCACTTTAGGCATTCACTAGACCATGCAACTGATACTGCCGGCGTGTTTGTTGGGAATAATACACCTCGGCAACTGATGGTTGTAAACACCTCGGCCATCTTGCTTTGTACACCAGGAATGGATAGCATTGTCATACCGAAAGAAATATGTAATAGCAAACATTATGTGACTTTGCTTCACTTGTGCCCTGTTGACAAATACTTCATTCTCATCGAAATACAACTAGCTGTACCAGTTAACATTCTATTCAACCACCTGCAACAGAACTTGGCAGAGCTGTATGAATCTATCAACTTATCTTCATCTAGCACAGTCTGACTCTCACAGCTTCACTGCAGACCCCCCGTTGTCGCGCACGATAAACCCTCTCTTCCCGCTGCGTTGCTTCTCCCTCAATACCCTTCGTAGAATCTTGCCACTGGCATTCTTGGGCACTGTATCGGTAAACTCTACCTCCTTGATCCACTTGTACCGCACTCTTCTGGCCTTGACATGTTCGATCAATTCCTGGCCGAGGGCAGCAGATGGTGCCCAGCCATCCTTGAGGACCACAAATGCTTTGGGCCGCTCACCACTGTACTCGTCCTCCACGCCAAGGACAGCACAGTCCTGGACGCTATGATGACCATGCAACAGGCCCTCAAGCTCAGCGGGGGCCACTTGGGATCCTTTCACCTTGATCAGTTCCTTGATGCGGTCCACAATATGCACAAATCCGCCCCTGTCGATGAACCCGATGTCGCCGGTGCGGAGAAATCCATCCTCGGTGAATGTCTCAGCTGTTGCGTCTGGCTGGCCCAGATATCCCATGGCAATCTGAGGGCCCTTGGCATAGATCTCTCCTACATCACCTGGTCCCCCCTCGGCCCCAGTGGCGAGGTCGATGATCTTAATGACTGTCGACGCGCAGACAAGCCCGGATGTATGGGCGAATTTGTAGCTGTAGTACTCCGGTGGATGAGTAGAGAGACAGCCAGAAGCTTCCGTCATTCCATAGCTCTGACGGAACCCTGCTGACGGAAACTTCTTCTGCAGTAGCCGAATCATCTCTACACTGAGCGGAGCAGCGCTGCAGGATATCCGTTTAATGCAGGAAAGGTCGTACTTGTCCACGATCGGGTCCCGGAAAAGTCGAACAACCAGAGGCGGGACAAGGTTCAAGTCCTGGATCTGAAAGTCAACAATGGTCTGCAGAAAGAGCTCCATTGTAAAGGTCGGTAGCATGATGCATTCGGCGTTGGCATGTACTGGCAGGCTCAGGAAGCGTATCAGGCCACTAACTGTGATACGGTTAGCAACACCTGCATAGAGGGAAGGGGGTTGCTCACTGTGGAATAGAGGTGACTGGGCCAGGAACTTGCTGTTTCCTGGAGCCGCCAGTGCCTGGAGCTGGTGGCATTGAGCTATCACATTCTGGTGGGAGAGCATGACCTGTCGACCATTAGCACCATATGGAATGGTTCCCAGTCTTGTGAATATGCACTCACGGCTTTAGGATGACCTGTTGTTCCACTGCTGAATGTGAGAAACCCACACTGATCCTTGTTGGTCTGGCCCTTGGGGATCGTGAACATGGGAACCTGGCCGTTGGGGCCGTAGCTGCGACCCAGAGCAATCAGCTCCTGCAGCGTGGTGAAACCATCCAGCTGTCCCTCGAGCAGGATGATCTGGATCTTGTGTGTTTTGATCCGCTCAGCGGCGGCAACGGCCACTTCGACTGATCCTGGCACCGTGAGAAGAACCTTGGTCTCTGCCGTCTGGAGTGCGTGTGCCATTTCATCCACGCCATATGCCGGCGATGCTCCATTGATCTTCCCGCCTATTCTCTGGCCATTAGCACATGTCCAATTCGGTCAAAGCAGTGGAGGTCGCATACCGATCCGAAGGGCGGCGTACATGGCGACAGGGTACCATATTGAGTTCTGGCTGAAGATTGACACCGTATCTCCCATCTGCAGGTTGTACTGTCGGGCCAGAGCGCTGCTCAGGTGGATCGCGTGATTTTTCACAGCCAAAAAGTCGAGTCTTTCCTTTGTTGAGCTATTCGTGAAGCCTGCAATATCCCCTTTTGTGTGTTTATACAAGGGTGAATGCTTTGCATCTTCAAATGCCCACTGCCAGACTGTCAGGTCGGTAGGATCTGCGTAGTGGAAATTAGTATTCAGGCTTTCAATGTCAGTTCACTGTCACTCACATTCAATGTCCGGGTCTCTTGATTTGAACAGCATCTTGGCTGGCGGTGGCAGTACAACCTGCTTGCACTCGGTATGTGGTTGAGATCAGTTGTTACTGATCGGTGATGCGATAGTGGCTTCGTAGATTCGTGCCTATTGCTTATTTTCTGACGAGGGAACATAGGCCAAGGTTCATGCCATGGTCAAGTTTTGTTCCCCGAGGACAGGTACGCCTACACCTCGGGGACTTGCTCATCGGCCACAGGATCGTCTACCATGGGCGATCGCGATGTACAGCATTGTCTTGAGACTCACATAAGTGCAGTCCCAGCCGTCAGTACTATTGAATGCTTCCATTCAAGCTGTTCTACACTCACAGCCAGTTCAACTTCAAACGTTATTTCCCCTGTCCATCATGTCCTCGCTAGCAGGTAAAGTGGTAAGTTCATAGATGAAGACTCCCCCAGTCACTTCTATAACCAATATGCATTACTCCGTTGCTCCTGTCCACTAATATTACTAGATTGCCATTACCGGCGCTGCGTCTGGGATTGGCCTTGCAACTGCAAAGCTCCTTGCATCCAGGGGCGCCGTCCTGTCACTCGCAGACACAAACAAAGGCGGTCTCGAGGATGCTGCTAAGCTGGTGTCAAATGGCAGTACAATCACCGTCCTTGACGTTCGAGACAGCAAGCAAGTCTCAGCATGGATAGACAAGACCGTTCAGGATCACGGCCGACTGGATGGTGCGGTGAATCTGGCCGGGGTGGCCAAGTTTGGCGGCATGCTCAAGGACTTGCCCGAGCAGGATTGGGACCTTGTTATAGATGTCAACGCCAAGGGGATGCTCCACTGCCTACAGGCAGAGCTTAGATGCATTGAGAAGGGTGGAAGCATCGTGAGTAGTGTCGGTCCCGACTGCATACACAGTCAACGCTAACAGGCCATCCAAGGTGAATGCCGCGAGCATCGCTGGTCAGCTGGGCTGGCAAGGAGCCGGCGTCTATTGTGTTAGCAAACATGCTGTGATCGGTCTGACTAGAGTGGCAGCGAGGGAAAGCCCTACCATTCGGGTGAATGCTGTTGCGCCGGGGATTGTAGCTACTCCCATGATCAAGACTGTGGAGGACCAGATTGGGGCCCCGATGCCGACCAGCCAGCAGATCTTCGACCGTCAGGCTGAACCAGGTGAGATTGCTGGTATCATTGCCTTTCTGCTCTCCGACGATGCCAGCTTTGTCACTGGCGCGATTTACAATGTAGACGGAGGGTATATGAGCTAGAGATGATATGGCGGATATTCATGGCCTGCTCAATCAAGGTCTAGTGCTTTGAGATCTGTGAGAAAATAAATTCATGTACACTCGCTTTTCTCGTACAGCAAAGAATATATATGTATTTGATGAGGACGCGGTGCTCACTGAGTATTTCTCATCACCGGTCAGATCCTTGCTGTCTGGGTGAGTTTTGCTGATCATTTTGATAGGATGGAACGCTCGTGTTTCTATATTGATCTGCAACCAAATTGCGGCTCATGACCGAAGCTGTTGTGATCTCGTGGAATTTACTGGAATACAACTTGCATGAGCCACTCCAGCTTCAGACTCAATCCGCGAAGGCTGAGGACAACCAGAGTACGAAGGGCAGCCGTTGAGAGCATTCCACAAGCCCAGTCCTCCCAGTATGTTCAGATATCATTAAACTCTACACATTATGCCGACTAGTGCCCGTATTTCGTAATGAGAAGCCGTGTACACTGGCTGGCAAATAGAAACTCCCGGAATAACGGATCCAGTCCACCCACGACCTCAAGCTGAGTTGCTTTGAAGAACCTATGCTCGGACGTCCACGCCAATTTAGCATCAAACACCTCATCTTCAATCTTGCCCGTTTTACTACCCGGCTTTGGCCGCTCGGAGCGAACCTCACAGAGATATTCGGCGTCATGGCCTACCTCAGGGTAAGGTTTCCAGACGAACCGACGCCCACCGAATGTGAAACGCCGCGGGGCCCATTCTTTATCCCGGTCTGAGTTCTCCGGAATTACACTGCCGTAGCTCGTTGTGTGCTGCATATTACGGCCGCTCAGATTCCAGTAGGCCGGGCCAACCCGAGTTGTGACGAAGGGACTGGGATAATCGGAGGCGCGGGAGATCGAAACGACTGGAATTTGTCGCCTCTTGTATTTGAGGCCCTCGCAGATATAGAGACTCTCGTCACTTCCAATCACCTTGACCTTCGTGGAGAACCAGTGGGAGAGTATGAATGGTCTACTCTCAGTGGTTCCAGTGATGTCGAACTTCAGGGTCGGGACAGAGAAGTCCACTGTTGGCGTATAAAACGACACCTGCGGCTGTAGGAGATATTGGAACAACGGCTCAATCGTTGCCTTTGGGTTCTGAGCGAGTTCGCGCTTGTGCTTTCCGAGAACCATATCCTCCTGCAGTGTATCAAATTAGTCTGTAGGCTTATTTGGACTGAAGCTGAGGCTTTACCAAACCAATCGTCACCACACCGCGACGAAGTTGCTCCTCGACCATATCCTTCCTGCTCTGGGGGACGACCAAAAGGAAAGGGCGAGCTTGCTGCTGGTGAAGGTTTTGGAGTCGAAGTTCGTGGATTTTGATCTTCCGTCGCAGCACGCGCTTCTTGTTATGGTCGAGCATGCCGGCCTTCCGGAGGGCCTGTGAAAGCTGCACGACGGATGACTGGTGAAGCAAAGTAGCATTCTGATAGTCGCGTTGGTACTCTGCCGTGAAAGCAGAGACGCATAAATTATGGAGCGCTTGCGCCTGCCCCACGCTTGCGTCTGCCATGCTGAATGTGTACTTTTCTCGAGATCTTTTGAGGATGCCCGGCGAAGGAAACGAAAATTCCACAAAGCGACTTGCTTTTGTCTCAACCAAAACAGTGAGAAGCAGAGCCTTTGGGGCCGGAGAGGCTCTTCTCTTGGATGGCACAATTACGTGGCAACACGAGAGCAGCTCATCCAGTCCACGCTGCACACAGCCTCGTTTTGATGGGCGGGATCTCTTGGCACCGAGAGACACGGCAGCCTGATTATTGAATGATGCCTTTGGATGTTGTGTGCTTAACGGGCTGCCTTCTGCAGTTTGGCTCCAAACTCTTGGACCGAGATGTCGAAATCAAGCTGGGCTTGGAGTTCAACACTCGTATATTGGTCCTAATTCATGTCCTCGTAGCGCACGCATTTGGGAGTCTGGAGGCCGACGGGTGATTGGAACTGCGGGATAATAAAAGGTGTCGATGTGTGAGGGACTTAGGGCTGACGCGGGCATTAACTCTAACCTCGTGGAGCTAGAAAGTGGTGCTTACCCCTTCTCCTGCGCGTTGTTGGGTCTCTGCTTCTAGTGTCATTCTACCAGTTAGGCAATCAAAATTGAAAGCCATGCTTATGTTAAGTTAGTCTGTTTGGCGTTCCAAGAATCCCCTGGCGCTTGGGATATCCAGAGCTGCTCCCATGAACATCTGAACTTGTGCCGTCTTACGACTGAGGAAATCTTTTGCCGTGTTGGCGCAGCGCGATCAACTACAGCGAGTCCTACTAGGGCAAAAGTCCATGGGCATCAGAGGGAATAGTAGTTCGACCTATTCGTCTCTTTCTTGATGGCAGTGCCGGGCTTGAGGGAGTATGACGGGCAAAAGTGGAGTGTGAGTGGAGAACCGGGCAAGAAGAGGATCATTATTAGTTGGGGTGCAGTTTATCGAGGCCACTTGCTCAGGGCCTCAGCCTTTCACTTGCCCTGTGTTTAGTGAGCATGTCAGGGCGTGCTGAGATCTACTCAGTGAGCAAAAAGCAGCGAGGGGTGAGCACTAAAACGGAAAGGGAAGGCCATCGACGCTGCTAGAAAATCAAGTATATATGTCTATCAAGGAATGTAACAGTCTTGAGTAGCTTAGGTTACTATTACCAGGGCATTCTACGCCTTTCTATCTCCAACAGGATGCAGCTTAACGTGCAGTTCAGGCTTCTGCCAGATCCAGTAATGCTCCTGCTCTGTAGCCCACTCGAGACTGTCACTCATGAGCTCGAGATCAAAGTTGTAGACGATCCTGGCCAGGATGAGTCGCATCTCGGCAGTTGCAAGACTGGCGCGATGATCAGCAGAGTTCACAGACAGCGGGGATGATGGTACCTCTTCCCAAGGCAGTTACGAGGCCCTATCGAGAAAGGGTTCATCGCCTTCTTGTTATCACCCTCATATCGGGGGTCTCCAAGCCACCTCTCAGGGACGAAATCAAAAGGGTCCCGGAAGTTCTTCTCGTTGTGGTAGGTGGCCCAGTGATTGACCGAGACGATGGTCTGCAACTGGGTTAGTATGCATAGCTGCTTCGCGATGGTAAGGCACATACATTTCCTGGAACGTACTGCCCAGTAATCACTTCCCCATCCGCCGGAGTCACACGAAGCAATCCGGCCACGACCGGAGGATACAGACGGAGTGCCTCCTCCAACGAGCCCCGGAGATAGGGAAGCTCATTCACGGTCAGGTAATTGATCTGGTCCTCGCTCGCGAACGCCTCCCGGACCTCCTTGTTCAGCTTCTCCAACGCTCGAGGGTTTTTGAGAAGGAAGTAGGTGGCTCCAGACAGCAGTGTCGCTGTGGTTTCGGCCCCAGCGACAATGATATGGTTGGCGGTGCTATCCAACTCCTGCGGCGTCATACCCTTGAAGCCCTTGCCCGGTGCCTTTTGGCTGTTGTACTCGAGCACCCGCGTCATGAAATCCTCCCGGTCGGTTTCTCGCTCGAGCCGTCGGCGAACCTTCTGGGAGGCGAATTCCATGTGCTTCCGGCCTTCTTCTTTGAGGCGGTTGCCCAAGAAAAATTGTACGGCACTGGCCAGGCCCGGGATGGCGTTGGCAACCGAGAAGTAAGCCATCAGCTTGATCGTGCCGAAGAGCATCTCGACCCACGGGTGGTCGTTGCCCTTCTCTAGACATCCAAACGACTCGCCGAATACCAGATCTCCCGTGATGTCAAACGTCGTCCAGTTGTAGTAGGTGACAATGTTGATGGTCGAGCCACTGTTCGCTTTCTCATGGAGTCTCCCAATCAAGAGATCGACATATTGCCTAATCAGGGGCTGCTGGTCCCGAAGTGCCTTTTCCGAAAAGGCATGCGAGAACGGGCGTCGAATTCGAGGGTGCTCGGTATGGTTGACCGTGACGATGCCCGGCACGCCATTCGGGGGATGTTGGTAAAAGTTGGGTTCCTTCTCGAGCAGGGCATGGCCAGCTCGTCTTTCGTATATATCCTTCCATGCGTCTGCAGTCACGTACGAGAGTTGGTTTGGAGAGATCCGAACGACATCACCATACTTCTTGTGCAAGTCGTGGCAATAGTAACTCAGCCGGCCACTGAGGATCGCATAAAGATATGGAATCGGCAGCGCTGCAGCGAGCTTGGGTCCTGGATAGGCACTGAGCGGATGGAAATACGCCAGCCGTACCATGTGGACAGTCGCTGGGAGAAGAATCTTTCATTGGAGTCAGCAAATGCCTTGAGGCCGGTTAGGGTTATTACGGCGAGGATGGCTGTGATGAGCAACAGCCTTCCTGTCACAGCATCCTGGATACTTGCAGCCACGGTCGATCCGGAGGATTCTGGTGAGATGTGGAATGAACTCATGTTGAATTATGCGTAGCGTTTAACCCAAAGACAAAGACAACCGCCAGGTTGCGCTCTCTTTTCTATTTCTAGTGTTAGGATATATTTACAAGCAGTGGTGACGATATAGTGGTGTAGGTCCGCGTCCGAGGACCGAGGTGACGCCTAGGACGGTCGTTGTACTGTCACTCATCTCCTCTTCTGGCCTTCCCTCGGTGGTTAGGGTTCAGCTCACATTGCGAGAGCGATCACCGAGTGGCCTGTGTCGTGGAAATTGTCCTCGGGTGGGCTCTCTGGTATCTCAATGAGGGGCCGCGGGCTTCGTTGTATGACTATTTCAGCCTTTGCCCTAACCCACTTAAACACGATCACGGTCGAGTCCTAAGCAACCCTCATCACTATCTCTGTTCCACCTCACGAACCCATCATGGATCAAGACCTCTCCAAGCTCAGGGACCCCCCCGAGGGCATGGTGATGCCCTACGGAGCTCAGCTGTTCTTCACCATCGCCACGCATATCCCCGTGGTCATCTCGGTCGTGCTAGGGGTTTACAATATCATCAAGAAGAAGTCTCCAGCGCTCCTTTACTTCGCCATCGGCGGCTACGTCAGCAGTCTCTTCGAAGCCATCGTGGACGTCAACGGCATGTGCTATTTCCCCTTGGATGGTCAGATTGTCGGCATCTACAACTATGATCGCGCCATCCCAGTCTTTGTGGTTTCCACGTACAGCTGGTTCATGGGGGCGCAAGGCTATCTCTTTAAACTATCGCTGGACTCCGGTCGCCTGACAAAGGCCCGCCTCTGGCAGGGCTGGGTGACGACGATGTTGATCAACTTTTTCCTCGAGTTCCCCATGTTGCTTCTGGGGCTGTATGTCTATTACGGCGCGCAGCCCTTCAAAGTCTTGGGCTTCCCCCTCTGGTGGCTGTTTGTCAACACGATGATTCCCATGTCCGGTGGTTTCATCGTCCACAAGCTGTCGCCGCTGCTACAAGGGTGGAGGTCGCTGCTGATTATCCTCATCGTGCCCATGGCCGACGGATTCTCCAACGCCGCCATCGGGTTCCCGATGTGGTGCGCACTCAACAGCGAAATGGGCTATGAAGCAACCTACCCGGCCTTTTTCGCCACTGCAGGACTGGCGATTCTCACTGTCAGCATCATCTCATCCTATCTCCCCTCTGAGCCTGCAAAGGATGGCACCGACCGCGAGCGCGAGCCGCTGCTTCGTTAAGTGCCCGAAATACTCCTTGGAAGACGATGCTGGAGTGGCGGGAACTTGGCGCCGGAATAGGGTATGAATGAGTGATGATACTGAAGGAGAGTTGTTTTGCGCTTTCAGATTGCAGACCATTGCTTCAATTTGCAGTTACTGTGGTTGTCCCATGCAAATTTATATATCTAGTTTGGAAATCGACACAGGCTTTTTTTTTCCTGTCTCCTAGAAGAAACACAAATACATTCACAATGGTAGTCTCGTCCTGAGAAGAGTCCAAGTGTCATAGATCCTTTCTTCCTGTTCGGTAGCTAGCAAGTATCTAGTCGTATTCCTCCTTTACAGGAGTATCTCAGAAATCAAACGCATCCAGGGCATCGTGATCATCAATAAGAACAGAGATGCGCTTGATAAACTCCAGCGTGGTCTCCTCGCTTTGCATATCAGGCATAATCTTCGATGGCGTCAAAGTAAATGTCCAGTACCACAGGGCACCGAAAGCCTGCCTCCGAAGCTCCACCCAGGCCTCGGCCTCATCAACCTTGGGTCCGCCAGCCTTCTCAAGCTCGGATAGATACAGTCGAACCGTCTCGCGCTCCCAGAGACGGCGCTTTCCTGGCGATACGCCGGTTCCTAGGACGTATGCGAGGTCGCGAGACCAATGACCTCGGGACATGGCTTGCCAGTCCGTCAAGCCCATGGAGCCGTTGGCGGTGATATACCAGTTTCCTAGAAGATGTCAGCACTGGTTCCAAGTCCTGCTATGACTTCGACGGCGGCCATACCGAGATGCACATCGCCGTGAGTGGCCGTCTGTGGCAAGGAAGCGTTGCGCTGGACCGATTTGACCGTTGCAGGCCAGATCTCGGCTTCCCTCGCAAACAGTCTGGGAGGAATAACCTCCTTGGCCGCTCGGAAGCCATTGCCGCACACGGTCTCAATGTCCAAGCTGACAATGAGGTTTTCGAACCGGTCCTTGTAGCCCACGAGATCTCCAAAGAACGGCTCCTTGGACTGGTAGTATTGGCCATGCAGTCGAGCCAGGATCTGGACCTGCTCGGCAAACTGTGTTTTGGAGAGCACGGTCTCGTACGTACAGAATGTCGCCGAGTCAGCCATATCCTTGAGCATAATCATCGAGGCCCATGACTGTGGGTTATATGCCGCAAAGAACGCGGTGGGCGCCTCAATAGCCACATTGGGACGGACGTGGTTGTAGAAGGCAATCTCGCTGTAGGTGCCCCCGTTCGACAGCATAATGCGGTTCTCCATAGCATGGGCAGCCTTGCAGAAGACGACACGGGGGAACTGGTCTGCCTCGGGGCCCTCCCAGTCCAGCGTGATACGTCGGCGATTGGATGACCCGTTGTCCTTGGGGCCAAGCGCAAAGCTCTTAACGACAGTGCCCGTGGTACCGCGTGCAAGAGTGGCTGTGAGCCATTCCGGGGTGATGGCATCGTAGGACACAGGGATGTCGCCGTAATTGCGTGGGACCGGTGGCTGTTTCTTTTCCTGCTCACAGCAGGTCCGGATGGCTTCGACAATATCCTTGCGAATGGGGCCGAGAGGAGGCATTTTGGAATGGATCTGGGAGGTATCGTGTGCTGAGAGAGTATATGGATGCAGTGACTGATACCTGTGATGATTGCTTCTTTAAGAAGATGAGGCAGCTTGCGGAAGCATTGGTATTCATCCAAGTAATCCACTCGGAGCTTGCTATAGACCTTGTAATTAGCCGCGGATGGCCTCGCTGTCTTCCCCAAGCGTTGCCCGTGGGGATGCCGAACCACCGCTCATCCCGAGGCAACCTTAGGCGAGGTCTATTCCCTGTGCTAAGAGAGTACCCCATCGCTGGGTTTGCTCTATAAAAGCCGCCGAGTATCCTCCTTTGGCGAGCGCCGTTTACCACAGTTATCAGTTCCTCACTCACAAGTCTCGTCTTCTCTTGCCTCACCTCATCAACATGGATCAGAAAGCAAAGTTACGCCTCGAGGCCACGGCAGCCTGGAGCGGCGTGGCCTTCATCGTCCTCTACCCCATCTTCTGGCTCATCATGGGCAAGATGCAGCCACCGGTCCCGTACAGCCTCCCGCCAGACCAGATGGCCGACTACTACCTCTCCAACCGAGACCGCATCATGTACGGGATGGCCTTTTCTGCGGTCGTCGGCGGCACGTGGCTGACCTTCACGGCCCAGCTGGCGATCGTGCTCCAGCGCATTGAGGGCGAAGGGGCCGTCTTTACCCTGATCTCGATTCTCGGGGGCGTGCTGGCCGGGTGGGCGCTCATCTTCACGCCCGTCACCTGGATGATGCCGGCGATGCGCATGGACGGCGATCCGCAAGTGATCCGGGCGTTCAACGACTACGCCTACCTGCTCTTCAATGGCACCTTTGTCATCTCGACGCTGCAGGCGGTGGCGCACGGCGTGGTCGGGCTGTGCGACAAGTCGCCAACCAAGGTCTTCCCTCGATGGTCCTGCTGGGTCGCTATTGTGGCCGGCGTGGGCTTTGCCTTTGTTGGCCCGACTCCGTTTGTCTCCTCGGGCGCCTTTGCTCTGGAGGGCTGGTTCGCTGGCTGGTTTCCCGGCACGGGCTACTTTATCTGGACGGCTGTCACCACCTACTACATGATCATCGACGTTCACCGCAGGCAGAAGGGAATCATTCTCGAGTGAGCGGACAATCTATATATATGTACGGTGGCAGGGATTTGGAAGCAGTTACGTGGGCTGTCGGTGTGGAATGATGGAAAACTTCCATAGAAACTGATATACCGACCTTGTCAACAGTACTCCGTATATACCGATGTAATGCCTGACTGGCACGGGGTCCTTGATCGTGCGAGTCAGTCACAATGTTAATACCATCCGTGATTTTTGTCCAGTGGTGATCCGCGCAAGTAAGCGGCATTGACCGTAGAGATGACCAAATGGTAGATTTCCCGCTGTCTACAGAGTAGCCCATGCTGTTTCCCTTTCCAGTAAGACAGCAGATCCAGCTACCTCTTGTTCGGGGGAATGCCAACTCGTATTTGGCCGCAGATCAGGCTGACGGACGAATCCTCTGCACGCCCGCACAGCTTTGAAACGCGGGGAAGCCTCCTGTGCGCATTCCTGAGAACAGGATTATGCAGTGAGCTTACTAGTCTCTGTCATGGGCCAATAATGGAGCATGGGTTTGCTCCCTTAATCCCCGAGGACTAACCTTGCTGAGCCGATGAGTACCGAGGAGTAAGGAACAGGGTCAAGAGGTGCTGGAGAGCTGCGAGCATTCCTGGCGGAGTGACCCCTGATACAGGATAAACAACCATAAACACGGTGACTGCAGTTGACCCGCATACCGTAGTAGCACCATTGCCAGGAGTAGATGAGATGGACCTCGAACTGTGTGGCTTGGTATATATCCATGGCCTACCCCGTGGGGTAATGTGAACCTGCGGATGCCGGCTGTTAGGGCCCGGAGACGATCGGAGGGTGCTAAGATAGCTTGTTATTGGGTTGCTCGACATGTCGCTGATAATAGATACCCCCCTAGCTGCCGTGGATTACTGCTCTGCTCTTCACCGTCGTCTGTTGAATCTTCTTGCGACTGATGCGGTCTTCACCCTGTGCCCCCCAACCCGAGCCACCTGAGCGACTCAAACATGGAAGCGACTGATGCGCCAGCTGGAGTGGTCTCGTCTACCGGCGCTGGAGCTGGTGATATGGCTCCAAGGCAGAAGCGCACAGCCGGCAGCACGACCAACGACCGGGCATCGAAGCGTCGCTCAAACCGAGCCTGCCTGTCGTGTCGCAACCGAAAGGTTCGCTGCGACGTGCTGCTGGGCGGCCATCCCTGCACCAACTGTCGCCTGGACGAGATCGAGTGCATCCTCAAGGAGTCGAATCGCGGCCGGAAACCCGCGTCAGCTACGGTGGTGCAGGCCAGCGAGGCGCCCCAGCCTGAATTCCAGCAGCAGACTCCTCCGCAAGCTGCGCGGCCAGAGGACTTCCTCGTCGGCATGTCTTTGGAAGGTGAGTTGTGAATGATGGAGAGATAGCACTTGGCCTTGCTGATTTGCTCCGCGCTCAAGGCCAGCAGCAGCCCATCGGGACAGTCGCTGAGTCTGCCCAGGATAATTCAGTGCACACCTCCTTTGCTGCCATCCATGGTACATCCATCGCATCGCCAGACCGTCGTGACGAGCCGGGAACGCGGCCTGTGGTCGATGGATGCGTGCGCCACCAGCTGCCAGCGTACGTCCGGCCGCTCTCGAGTCACCTCAGCCATCATGACATCGACTATCTGAGCACAAAGGACGCCCTCACCATCCCAGACGACGAACTGCGCGACGAACTGCTGCGCATCTACGTCAATCTCGTGTACCCATTCATGCCTGCTGCCGAGCTGGAGGACTTTCTCGGCCCCATCATGCGCAACGACGGCCGTGATGCAGTGAGCCTGATCCTGTTCCAGGCGGTCATGTTCGCCAGCATCACGTTTGTGGACGCAAAGTTGCTGCACCGGTGCGGTTACGCGACGAGGAAAGAGGCACGCAGCGTCTTCTTCCAGCGCGTCCGGCTACTTCACGGACTCGATTGCGAGCCTGACCGGCTGGCGCTGATCCAGGCCGTGCTCCTGATGACCTACTGGCATGACTGCCCCGACGACGACAAGGATAGCTGGTACTGGATGGGCATCGCCCTCAGCCTGGCCCAGATGGTCCGGCTGCATAGGAACCCTGCGAACCTCAAGCTCACGCCAAAGCAGAAGCGTCTGCGACGCCGCATCTGGTGGTCGTGCGTCATGCGTGACCGGCTGCTGGCGCTGGCCCTTCGCCGCACGGCGCGGATCCGCGACGAGGATTTTGATGTGGCCACACTGACGCTGGACGACTTTGACCTGGAAGCTCCCTCCCAGCCGCTCATCCATCTGCTGGGCGCCTCGGCCTTTACAAGACCAGACGCCGAGGGCCGGAGAGTGGTGGCCGGCATGATTATTGAGTTGAGCCAGCTCTGTCTTTGCATCGGCCACATCTTAGGGTTTAGCTTAGGGTTTAGCTTAGGGTTAGGGTTAGGGTTAGGGTTAGGGTTAGGGTTAGGGTTAGGGTTAGGGTTAGGGTTAGGGTTAGGG